>QPKB01000003.1:10427739-10450063 GCA_003546025.1 Camphora micrantha | reverse complement strand
TACATTTGAAAACTCGAGATCATGATGCTGATATGTTGGTTGAGCCTAGGTGCACCCTACATTAGCAAACTCAAGATCATGATACTGATATGGACAGAAATACAAAAAAATGAAAAAGAACCCAATCACAGGTGAAAATCTCTCTGGTAGAGTTTCTTTTAGGCGAGTAAGTAAAAGGGACTTAGCATGCATCCTATTTCAAAAAATATCTTTATTTGCATTAAGATATTTTAGGTGGTTTGTTGAAGAGTGTTGGAGAGTAATCCAAAGTATTAAAAACTTCTTGAAATTAGAGCACGCCGAGTGTCACTCTCCTACGAAGGGGCTAATACTTTAATATATATAACTAGGGACAATGTTCTCCCATGAGCGGATTGCATGTCAGTCCAGTCCTATGGAGCTTACTTGGGCCCACCTTTGATCACCTTTTGATACTCTTTTCATCCTATCATATGGCATCAAGATCAATTTTTAACTCATTGAACCTTAACTTACTATTGGATTGAATTTAAAAAAATTGTATAGTTAAGATGCCACTTAATTTTGAGGATGTTTAAATAAGGCCTAAATAATCCAATAGAGCTGATTTTTTGGCTTTCCTTTGTCTATAAGGAGACTCTAACATCTGCCCTCCTCCAATTGATAAAGATGTATCTAAGTGGTACATCTAAGTGAGCCCTATAAGTTAGACTGCATATTTTCAATATACAGTATGCTCGTGGGAGAACATTGTCCACAAAATTATATAGTGAGCTCGGCCACAATGTATACAGTGAATGGACAGGTAGGTAAGTAAAGAAAGGTAACAAGAATAATCAAATCCCATTCTTTTTTTTTTTTTGGTAAAAACCAAGTCTCATTAGTGGAACCAAAATACCAGATGCAATGTTCTTTCTTTAAATGTTTCTGGGAATTTTTTTTACCCTAGGGGCTTGAAGTCTCAAACACCCACCTGTGTCTTGACCAGCTGATCTATACAATTTGGGACAAATGTTTCTAGTGTTTAAGTGTGTTGCCCATTTGGTTGGGATCCCCCCTTCTCACCTTACTGCCAAAGGTTCAAACCTGGGATGACCTAAGCTTATTGTGTATGCCGATGATCTTATTGCTTGCTTCCTCCTGCGTGTTTAGGGTTTCTAATGCATCAAAGAAGAAAAAGTATATGTCATTTTATCATTTAAAAGAATTACAAGTGTATATATAGAGAAATTTTCAGGGAGTTCAACTGCAAATACCTTTGATGAACACAACCTTTGTTAGCCGGCCTCCAATGATCAATTTGAATTGGACACACACAACCACCCATCATTCCTTGAATGTCATTGATGCCCTATTTTTTATATCAATCTCAGATCTGACTGTTGGATTGAAATAAAAATAAAATAAAATGGCATATTTTAAAAGCTGTTAAAAATTGAGGGTTACAAATCAAGGGACTAGAATGGTTTGATAGACTTGA
This sequence comes from Camphora micrantha, assembly GCA_003546025.1. Taxonomy (NCBI): domain Eukaryota; kingdom Viridiplantae; phylum Streptophyta; class Magnoliopsida; order Laurales; family Lauraceae; genus Camphora; species Camphora micrantha. Next base: position 10,448,604 of record QPKB01000003.1, on the reverse strand, counting down.
AAATTTGCTCACATATCGATCCCCACCTTTTCATGAAATGATGTGGCTTTAGGTAGGCCCCACAGGGCCAATAGCAAATTGTTTGGTGTATTTATACATCTTGGCATGTTTGGTTAGAGGTATTTTTGACAAGGAATTGGATTTGTTGGGGATTTATGATATGATATGATATCTTGTCCTTTGGACATTCCAAATGCTCTGTTTGTGGCCAAAATTTAGAATTCCAAACTACATGAAAATGCACTTTTAGCCTTGTGAGTTCTCTTAGTTACATCATTTCAAATGTTAGATGGAGGTTGAGCATTTGAAATTTTACTTTTGGAGACAGCATTTGAAAGTCTTAAAATTCTTCCAAATACGAATTCTCACAATTCTTCTTAATTCAGAAAATTCATAAAGCTAAAAGTACCTTCCCACGTGGCTTGAAATCATGGATTTTGGCAACAACCATAGTGGATAAGATGTCAAAGTCATTGAAAAATCCCTACAAATCCAATTCCTGAATTCCTGGTAGCAGGAAATGCCTCTAACTAAACAGGCTCTAAAAGATAAAGATGTGCATCGAGTAGAGCCTAGAGCAGTTTCATTTGATGTGATGCTCAATGGACAAACAAACTTTCACATTAATTTCATTGTGTACCTGATGCAAACGTTTCTTCTTGGTAACTATTATTTGGTGAATAATGCTACTTGTCCCGGGTTTCTGGCCCGGGACATGGACCGAACCTAACCGTTCGGTCCATGTCCCGGGCCAGAAACCCGGGACAAGTAGACTTTTCGTTATTTGGTTTGTACGCGAGAGTAAAAGATTCTGATCACAAGATAAAAATGCCGACTCAAGTGGACAAATTTCTAGTTGTTATGGAAATCATGTTGATATGTGAAATGTTTCACATGTTGGAAGATATGTAGAAAATAATGACCAAGATACTATGGTCCATATGTAACCACGACCATTTTATAACCGAAAATGTGGCATGTTGGTGTGGGTCCACAACAATGTTACTATTGTTTTTAGTATATACCAAATCTAATACTGTATATAATCAGAAAAATGTCATGATAAAGTCAATTACTGGTCAGGGCCGTTTGTCTGGATGGGATTGAATGCATAGAAACTCATAATCAAATGGGCTCAAGAGAGGTATAGTTTGAACTTTATAAGGTACAGATTTAGCCAGGGCATCGACTTTCTTTGGATTGAATTGTTACACATGACTGGGTATCCATTTTTTTACTTCAATTATTCATTAAATGAGAGTTATTTGATGGTCATTTCATTTCTAGACATTCACTTTTTTTCTTCTTCAATTTTAACCACTTTGGTAAATACAAGTCTTATAGTTCCTTAGAATCCAGTTACATGAAACAATTGGGCCCTATAACTAAATTTATCACCACATTATCACAACAAAATTGAGGAGGAGTTTTTTTTTTTTTTAAAGAATAGAATTCTAATTCATAAGTTTTTTTTTTCTTTATTCATCCCATGACATTTTCTGGAGGAAAGAAAAAAATGAAGGGGTAAAGGAAAAGCCTTCAATCAAGGGCTTACATGAATAAAAACAAATTAAAAAAATTCCTTCAATCAAGGAAAGATTACTACTTATTAAGGCCCTTTTTGGCATGTCTTATCTATGTGAAATAGATCTGCATGAAATACATTTGTTTCAAATGACTCCATTTGAAATAGATGTTTTAAAAATTGCGCGTTTGAGAACACAAAAAAATTGATTGAAATAGATCTTTTTAAAGCAATGGTTGAAAGTTTTTCATAAATATCTCCAGATCCATAAGGAATCACGCATTGAGGTTTGAAGCCATAGCCATGTTTAGTCTTACAAAGAGAATTATTGGTTTGGATCTTGCATTTGGGGCCCATGGGTTTTGGAAAAATATATAAAAATATATGATGTTTTTGTCAATATCTCACAATCCATGATGATCCAATGGCTGGAATTTGGACCCATAGCCATGCCTAGTCTTCTCAATATTTCCAATAGTTTGGTTGATGATTTATGGTCACACAACTTATAAAAATACAGAAAAGCGGATTGCCTGTGGACCCTTTCAAAAATCAGCCACCAATTATTTTTTAAACCAACGGTCCATGATGTTTCTTAAATTCCTCGAGAAATCAAGTATTAAAATTTGGTAGCATAGCCGTGATTGACCTTACAAAAGAAACTAACGGTTCAGATCTTACGTTTGGAGCCCACAAAAGTATAAAAAATAAAAAATAAATCAAAGGGCATATAGTATTTTGAGAATATCTCAAAATATATGAAGATCCAATGGTTGAAATTTAGTCACGTGACCATGTTTGACCTTCTGAATATTTCTAACGGTCTGGATCATGATTTGGGGTCCCATAAACTTAAAAGATGAAACGGCTTGCCTAAAAAGCCTACTTCAGATGTCTGCCTAAACGGCTTGCCTAAAAAGCCTACTGTAGCGAAACATGTCTGCCCGCATCAGATTTTTTTTGTCTTTTCAAATAAGCCTACTTCCGGAGTGTTTTTCCAACAGAGGCAATTCTTCTTAAGGTGGTTTAAAATGGATGTGGGAAAAACACTTTCCAAACAAACTTAAAGTTGATTGGATCAGTTTTAAGAAAATAAGAGGTGTAAAGTAGAGATGCCAAACACCACCTAAAAATGAAATCCTATTGATAAATTTACTCAATCCTTGCTACCTAGTGGAAAGATTAGGGAATTCACATTTTCACCCCCATGGTTCAATTTGCATGGTGTGGCTAGGTCAGGCTACTCTTATCAGTATCATACTTCTTAACAGGCATCATGTGTACTTTTGATCAACAGAACAAATGGAAACAAGAAAAGAAAAGCAAACATGAAAAATAACAAAGAAAAATTAGATCACTTTCACAATCTAGTTCTTAAGCAATGGAAGATACTCAGACACCCACACACTCTATCGAAGCCCCTAACCAACGTAATTACAGCCATGGTTCTATCTCTGTTGGTTGTTTCAGTGGAGAGAGATGCATCCCCATTGAGATATCAGTGAATTCTGACTTGGGTAATTCACACGCTGCTACAGTTCCCAACTATCCATGATTCCTCATCAAACTCTGATCCTGGCTCATTCATTTTGGGCTGGACTTGTGCTTTTCTTTTAGACCCATGTTCTGGATAGTGGCTGACTCCTGATTTTCAGGCCCGATAGATACATGAGATGGGCCCAAGCCCTCTCCTCCTCATCAAGCCTCATCCCATAGATATGCAGATTGGGTTTCACCCTAGATATGCTTATAGGGCAAAAGATCCTGTCTTAGCAGTTAGCACTACATATTCAATGGAAGCAATTTCAACCTTTGCAAATGAGCTGATCTTGGGCTTAACTTTCAGGCCCATGGGCTGAATTCGGGATGCTCTTTTGTATTTGAGACCTTTTAGGTAGCTGGGATTAATTTTGAAATTCTTATTGGAAAACATGACATTGGCAAATGTTATAGGATAAAGCCATTAAATCATGTTAAAAAAAATCCCCCAAACACCTCAAATTAAATTCTTATCAGAAATTCTAGCAAAGAAGCAAGCTGGTCAAACGGTTACAATCATGCACAAGAGAGATCCATCCAATACTTGGAGAGAGGGACCTTTCAATCCCACCTTATCCTATTGATTGGCATGAAATGAGGTTGCCCCCCACAGTCAAATTCACGTCTAATATGTCTATCAACTCTATTCCTACTCAATTCAAATAATGAGTTAGAGAATTCCCTTTATTATCATAAGGTAGGCTACAGTATAGACAACAGGAATCGTCCTTGATTCCTTCTTGTCATTTTTTTCTTTTCTTGTTCAAAGTAATCATGTATCTCTCACATGTCTATTGGATTCATGTCGTTTAACTAATTGAAAAGAGGTACTACAATCCAAACAGGATCAAAGCTAACTCATTTCACCAACTTACTGAAGGTCATTTCGTTGGAAGACCAGGAGAAAAACGTAGAAAGCTGGCAAGAGATTGACCCATCAATTATCCTTTCAGGCTCCAGACTACGAAGGTCATTTGGCTTTGCCAGAAAGTGTCGCACTCACACGTACCATCATCGCACGAGGTCACGAGTAAGGGTGGGGTAATGGAGCTTCTCTTACGACAAGAGTGGGCATATAAATCATAAGTAAGTTGCCCACGGTTGCCGAGTTGATCCCAACCTGCATTTCACCCCCACCGTCCATGGTTAAATATCTAGGTATGCTGCCATTTCCTACACGTGTGGACTTCTTTAGTGCGTGTGTGGGCATTCTTTCCGCTTTTGTGGGCTTTGTCCTTGAGTGAGTGGGTGCTATCATGGGTCCCAAACCAACCGCACTCGCAGGGTTAGGAAAAAACATAACAACCACTAATAATTGAGTTTTTGCTTTACGAGTGGCGTAAGTTACCTAATCAGCTGAGGTATGACTTGGGACTAAAATGTGACTAATGCATTAATAATGAGTAAGATTGTTTATCAGTAATTATTAATATGCTTAATCTTAACTATGATCAACGCTCTTTTTGTTTACCAACCAACCTGGCTGGATCCTTGAGAGATCCCATGATATGGTAGTGAACCCCAACGTATGTTGAGAGAAGACCACATGCACACACGCATGCATATGGGTGTTCATGGGCCTAGTTAGGCCAAGCTTAGGCATATCCTGGCCAAACCCATATCTTGCCTAAAACCGCTATTTATTTATTTTTTGTTAAAATCCAAAAACCGCCATTTAATCAATCAGGTTGAAGCGGGCCAAACTAGGCTTTTTAATCATACATACAGGGCTTCTGGCAATTGTTTCTTGCCTAAAACCGCTATTTCTTTTTTTGTTAAAATCCAAAAACCGCCATTTAATCAATCAAGTTGAGCCGGGCCAAACTAGGCTTTTTATCATACATACAGGGCTTCTGGCAATTGTTTTGGACAAAATTACCCCTAAATTACAAGCACTCCTTATTTGGGTTGGGCCACACTTTGCGCGTTCTATCAATTCATCCAAGCCCGACCCAAATATTAAATGGGCCCAATTTATATATCCAAGCCTGATCACGAGCAATCCTACACACGAGAGAAGACCCAGTGATCAACCTCTTGGCAGTTGGGTCAACTCTTTTAAATCGAAATAAAATTCAAGAACATTCCATTCATGGATAGAACATTTATTTTAATCAGTGATCAAACTCTTGGCAGTTGGGTCAACTCTTTTAAATCGAAATAAAATTCAAGAACATTCCATACATGGATAGAACATTTATTTTAATCAGTCTGGATTTTGGCCCTCACTACCAACTTATAGTTTTCTCTCATTGAAAGCCTGAGTGAGACATTGAGATCAAGATTCTCATCCAAATACATTTTACCTCGGGTAAATGAATGCATTTGACTTTACCAAAGAGTACTTCACATTTACCTAGCTATTCAATTGATTTGACCTTTAGTTTGAGCAACTTTACTAGCAAATAAAACCCCATGCCTGATTGAGCGTAAGAAGGGGCATTAGGCCCCCACAGGCTAGAGCATTCAGGCTTGCCCATTTCTAAAAACTAGTGTACATGCGTTCTATTGAGAACGGACTTACATGTAACTCTCAACAGTTACAGAGTGCTACTTCTATGGGTTCCACCTTTGGGCTAGCTTGTGTTCCCCTGCCCTGAATGGCCAGCAACCTAATTTGAGCCCCCACACAAACCAACTCACCGTTGGATTCAAGACCAATGAATTTTCTAACTCTTTAACTTTTTAACTTTTTTTTTTTTTTTTTTTTTATGAGTCCCATCTCAATCACAATAGATTTGTTGGATCCTGAAATCCTAATTTAAAACTGCACTAATCTGTTGGTTCCAATCCCAATCCATCAGGTAGACCCAGCTAGAATTGCAGGCGCTCATAATATCTAAACTACACGTGTGTCTCTCTCTATATTTATATATTATGCAAACCATATGATTCTCCTTCACTTTCAAACATTCTGTGCATCACCATAAAAGATTTGAAGATCAACCTTTTCTGCACATGTTTTAGTGGATGTCTGCATGTTGGATTCTCCGTGCACTAATCATTTCATCTTTACTTAATTATAAAGTAACCTTGTTCTTGTGGGGGAACATGGAGATCTACTCATTTCCAAGTAAAGTTAGGTTTTGTGTGGTGCTTATTCACCAAGCTTCATTTACATTGAAAACAAAAACAAATTAAAAAACCTCCCAACCATTCAAATGAAAGGTTGGTGCACACAAGAAAAACCCTAAAACCTCCATCTCGAAAAAAAAGTGGGTCTTGAAATTCCCATTCTATAGAGTGGGCCTCAGTGTCAACCCCACAACAGTGATGCTGTCTCTCCCCACCCTACACTTTGATTGAACACCCTCAAAAAAAAAAAAAAAAGTAGAAGAAGACGTGGGATGAGTAGAGCGAAAGCAATAGCCCAACCACCCCCCACATGCAATTTCATATGCTACACTGCTCAGAAGGAGCTTTCTTGACAGTGCCAACATCATTGGAACAACCCTATTTAGTGGATAACACAAACTAGACCTACGCACAAGTTAAAAAATAGGGAAAGGCTCAGAATTTTTCGGGTTGCCATCGCTCTAGATCGTATTTTGATACTGTCGAAATGGTGGGGCCCACCACCTCTTAGAGATGTATGAATATTCCCCAGATTAAAACAAATGTTTGTTAGAGTTAATTTGGATAAGTTTTTCAATGTTACATGTTTTTCTTCTCAGGTGACACTTTTTTAGACTAGTATTGGAAGTAAGAGAAAAGTTATGCATAAAGAACCTTTTGTTTATTAACTTGAGCAATTGTGCTGGAAGTGGTGTGATTTTTTTTTTTTTTTTTTTTTTTTATGCCTTTACTAACACCATGATTTGAAAATACAATCTCAAGGTTGCAATAGCAGAGCATTTCCACTTTTCCACCATTACACAATAATAGGATGCAACATCTTATTTCCTTATATAAAATGACCAAGGTTTAGCCAAAAAAAAAATCTCAATTATAATAAAATTCAAATTATGTTTTACGGCCTTTGTGAGGATCTTATGTGTGTGATAATGCATACAGGGGATCTGTGGGGGCACCCAGCAATTCGTGAAATGGTCCTAATTGAGAAAACTCATTGAAGTTTTTCTTTGAAACAAAAATGGATCTGCTGTGATTTCAAATAAATTACATTCCCATTCACTTTTTTTCTTCAAAAATAGTTAACTTATTAGATTCAAGATCTAGAATAGAATGTGATTGGCTGTCATATTCGTTAGTAATTTTTGTTAAGAATTTTTTGCGTTGGATTCGATGAAATTTGTCTTAATTGGCACCTTTGATGTCAAGAGAAAAAAAGATAGATTCTCTATTAATGTTTGGATCTACTCTTCAGGAGAAAGAATTTCTACTCAAACAATCTTTCCTTTTCCCGAGGTAGAAAAGCCGCCCTCTTATTTTGCGAAATCAGATTCTTAAGGGCGTGTTTGCTTGCATTAGAAAAACATAAGAATTGAATGCATTAGATTCAAACTATAAGTGGTTAAAGATGAAGATCATGGGCGAATTTTAAAAAATGGGCATCAAAATAATATTTCCTTTTAGGTAAATATATAGAATGAGAAGAAGTAAAAAAATTAATTACTAGGGGGTGATGGCTGGTTTAATTATTTTATATTTTATTTTAATTATATTTCTTGAAATAGAAGGTTATTTTAATTCTTATTTTTAGAAATTTTTGAGAATTTACCTTTGATCTTTATTTCTAAACAGTTACGGTAGAAATCCTATTTCTTTAATTCCTATGCATTATAATGTAAACAAATTGACCGTATTAACAAAAGTTAATATTTAACTGTTTTTCTATCTAAATTCAAGCACATGAAAATCACTGTAGGGAATAGTAGTGGTTCTCTACAGTCCACATCAGGATTCTCCACCTCTAATTTTCTTCCCATTTCTTCCCACTTTCTTAATCGGCCAAGGTTCTTCGATTGTCTTTTTCTCTCCGTTCAAATGTACCCAAAGAAAGAATCATCTGTTACCTAGAGGTGATTGATTGTCTTTGGTGCTGCTAGTCTTACCATATGCCTTCATGGCTTCATCCTTTTGTGGCCTATTTTTACCTTCTTATCTCTTGTACTATTTTGCTTTAATTTTGATTTACTATACCGGATTTCTACCAGCCCCATATATTGTGAAGTACCACAATGTTTTTGCTTATTGGGTCAGAGTGGTGCAGTGAAACTGTGACAATAGTTTTTGCTAATTGGGTCATAGTGGTACAGTCATGATGAGTATCAATCCCTGAGCGACTGTGTGAGATGAGATCAAGTATGTCGGCCATTATTTTTTAGTACTCGCCCAACGTGAAAATATGTCGCCCGCTCTAATCCATCATTTTCTTGTAGTTGAAGCATCACCACCAATGGGGTATAACTAAAAACAAACGAAAGCGTATCTTTAGACATTTGGCGTATTTGTTTACACTGATTTATGCATGTAGTACATAAATTGAGTGAGAAAATAAGCCCCGTTTTAGCTTCACAACCACAAATACAAAAGACAAGGTGGCATAGTGCATTTCACGTTGCCTATTTTTTCATGTGGCTTATCAAAAACCATTATTGTTTTGTTCTTGTGGGCCCTAAAATCACATTCTAAATCACTCAACTTCTTTATATGGCTAAAAACGGCTGAAGGTCAAATTTCTTATCATTATTTTTCATGGATTTTGTGAAAAAGTCTAAGCTGATGGATCTAATTTTCTGGACTTTTATGGGGCCACCAGTTCGTGATCCACAACATTCAGCTTCTTTATATGGTAATAGCAACTTAGAAACAAAATATCTTATATTAATTCTTCACGTATTTTGAGAAATTGGTGAGAATAATCTGAAAAAAAAAATCCAAATACATCTAAAATCATTGGATGTACTCATTTACTCGTGAAATGGTGATTTTCACAAACATCAAAATGTGTTTCATTTGCATATATATATATATATATATATATATATATATATATATATATTAGATTCACATGTGTTATTTACATTTGTAGTATTGCATATGTGAAAAACCAAACCACTCTCAAACCAAATAATTAGTAGAGGAATATTGAGCCTCAAATTACCGCAGCATTTGAGTTGTGACCATGGTTGGGACTATTCAATCCATGTCAATCAATCAAGTGAGATAAGAAAGCCCCTCTTTACATTTTTGACGAGCCCAAACTAGGTTGACTGATGAGTGTAACTATTTGATTAATGAATTCAAAGTATTACAATTACTTATGCACTTAGTAAAACGTAAACTTTGAGACCCTTAATTAGGTGGTTATGAAAATTTGATTATGCCGACGTGGAGCTATTCACTATTTTAGCCTCTTTTTTTTTTTTTTTTTTTTTGCTGCTATTGAAGGGTTCCCAACCCTCTGGGCTGGATTAATCCTTCCGGGCTCAAAGGGAAGCCGGGTAAACTCCTCTGTAGCCCCAGTGTGGTACTTTATTTTAGCCATGTTGCAATATTGCTTATCTTAATAGGGCATTTTAAAGAAAATATCATAATATTAATTTCGTAAATTTAAAATATATGGGCATGTTTGTTATGAGATCTTGTGAGTGATCTGCCCATCCCACCTATCCCATTGGCATCAAATGAAATGTTCTCACAATCAAAGTTGTCAACCAAACATTCCATGTTTTGTTATATTTATCAGTAAAACAGGATAAAGTAAAGATTAAATCAATAGGAAGATAATGGTTAGCTAAGGTGAAGAAACTAAAGATATAATTGTGGTCATGAGGTAAATACAATAAAGTGAGTGAGTGGTAAATAGCCGACAAGGTAAAATTTATTAAGGTATGTTTAAGTAAACTTTTTTTTTTTTTTTTGGTTTTTGCGTTTTTGGGAAGAAACCAAACATAGTAAAGTTATTATTATTATTATTATTATTATTATTTTTTTTTTTTTTTTTTTTATGAATGGGACCACATTACCACTTGCAAAACAAATATTGCCTCAAGATCATACAGTAGGGCGTTAGTACACTTAAGGATAAGGATAACCTATGATGGAGACAATGGGTGCATGTTCTGTGGTAACAATTGGAGGTATTGGGGCTCTATCATTTCTCATTCAAATGAGATATGCTTTTCACCAGCAATGGTGCATTTATTTTTATTTTATTTTTGCCTGAGGGAGGGAGGGTTTTCAATCTTTTGGGCTGGTCTAGTCCCTTTGGGCCCAAAGAGAAGTCGGGTAAAACTCCAGCCGCCCCCCACAGGCGGTAGCAGTAGTAGACTCAACATTCGGTTTCTGAAGATGGGGAATTAGGGATCGAGACTAACCCCTTGGAGTTAGCAATGGTGCATTTCACATTATAGGTAGATAAAAAAGTTTTGTTGATTAAATATAACCGCATATCTAATTTAAAAAGATTGAAATTGTACACAAATCAGATCTATAATAATTAGGATAAATCTGAATAAAACAAGCATATAATCTCAATAATACATGCACTCTGCAGTCTCAATGAGGAAAATAAACTTATGCAAATCCCTAGATCGTGTACAGCTCCCTTCGATTGTGGGTTTATTACACTACTCAGCTTCTTCCTTGCTACATGTTATCATTGGGAGGCAGTCATGAATGTTGCTAATAAGAATTTTAACAGATTTGAACTCTCATTAAAGGCGGACATTCATGTACATCGATCTATCCCTCACCATATGGTGAGGGCATTTTTCCTTTTTGCACATGAAGACAAGAAAGTGTACCTCACCCTATGTACTTGAAAATTCATTTTTGTACTTGAAAATCCCCATTTATGGAAGTGTCCCTCACCCTATAGTGAGGGATAGATGCCCATGAATATTCTCCCTCATTAAAAGAACTTATATATGTTTGTAACTATGAGATGCATGTATCCTAAAATATGAGAAACTCCCTTTAGGGCGATTTGTGGTGAAGTGAGGTGAGGTGTAGGTAAAGCCTTCATTATTGGGACAAGAAAAGACATTGGGTCATATAAAAGTACATAATTTCAAAATTCCTTTCATCTTTAAAAAAAAAAAAGTAAAAAAAGCAACATCTTTTCTCCACTAAAAGACAAAAAAGCTCAATTTTTCTATACAAAAAGTCAAAAAGATTTCACACCAAACAACTAAAAACAAAACACCATCGTAACGCGTTATATTTTATTTTCTCTTGATTTGATGCTTCACCTCACCATACTTCAATTCACCATACATCCAAACAGGCCCTTAGGCTTGGTTGTCTAAGTGGGTCCCATCCTGTGGGCTTTTGGTCATATGGGCCACACACTTAGAAACTCCAACTGACTGTCCATCTCAGACTTCAGAGAATTGCCTATTGACGTCCATCTCAAAATAAAAAAGATCTTCACCGTCCATCTCGGAAGTCAAAAGATTTTGATCGGTCAAACTACAGTCGGGTCCGATCCTATTTAAATGAAAAAAAGGGACCCAACTCCATGCGAATTATGTACCGACCCAGTCTGTGGAGGTTGGGTGGGGTGTTTAAACAGTATATACAATGAAAATCTGACCCATTTATTTATCAGGTTACAAATGTAGACTGATGGGAACAATATCTACTGATTGGATCGAATCTTGCAATGGGCAAGTGATGATAGCAAGGTCCATGCAACTATCTCATTCGAGTTGGTAATGACTGAACGGTCCATAATCTTTCTGATTCAGGTCAGTGATGATTGGACTGTTCAATTCAAGAGGTGGTCAGACTTCAAAGCCCGGCCCTGTCCATTAGACCCATGTCCAGTTCAGATCAGGGTCCATCATGGACCTGACAGAACCCAACCTATTTACATCCTTGAAGTGTACAAGATAACTTGGAGTAAACAAACTACCGTGCTGCAGTAATATTTTCCTCGGGAACATCTGATCAACTCCCACCAAACTGAGTATTGATGTGTTTTGCACTGTTTAGTTTTTGGAATCTTCACAATTCTTGATTTTTACATGCTCAATCTGAGATTTCAATTCAATCCCATTAATCACATCATTTTGAGAGTGAATTTTTGGGCTGTTTTGTATGGTGTAATTGAATACATAGGAATTGTAAAGACTTTTATTTCTTATTCGAATTGTAGAAAACCACAGATAGCAATAAAGCAATGTAGTTAACTTCTAAGGATCAGTCTATTCTCATACCATGAATTGAAAAGACAGAGAGAAAGCTTTAGAAACATGTGTTTTATCAAGTCTTATTCATTGTTCGGCTCACCTTACTCAACAAAGTGAACACTTACCATTGTCATTTAATGGATACAAAAGGCTGCAGCAGTAATAATAACAGAGGGTTAGAATGCTTTTCTATGGACTGCATTATTAGAAAGACAAACCTATAGACAGCCCAATTGGTACTGATCACCTGCTCCAGGTGAGTTGTGTTTGTCACTTAGAAGTGACAAATTAAGAGAATATATTTCTAGACAGTGGCATATTCAGAAAGTTACCCATGTGGATGCACAAGGTCCCATAAAAGCATCAGTGGCATGGCATCATCATCATGCATCAACAATAACAATAATAATTTGATAATAAATTTTATTATAATATTGCCCACTTGATGATGGATGATAGGAGAGTGAAACAAAAGATGGTTAGATAGATTCACACCTAATGATGGACGATTTGGTGGAGCTCAACTAGTGATTGAAACATTGAGGTCCTCCCAAATTGTCAAGATCTTGGTGGCCTAGCTAATGGAGACATATGGTGGAGACAATTATGAGGAAGAAAGTGACTCAGTGGAGCTCACCATATTTTCCATGGTTAGATGGACTTCATCATTAGTGATAGACCCAATTCTTATCTTCATTTAATAGGTTTCGTCTAAGATTTCAACGCTTGGTATAATAACAAACCATGCTTTCCATCGTTTAGGTTAATTTAATTTGATTTTTCGCCATTTAGTGGACTCATTGTGATCTAGCCATTTGGTAGGTCTACGTTATCTTAGCCCCACTTTATTTCTATCATCGAGGTCTAATGGTTCTCACCTTGTTCTTTGCATGTCAACATTGTCTTAGCTACAAATGTGGCATGATAAAGGAATTGCTAGATGACAAATAATAATTATTAGACGACATATATATGTAGAGTGCATGGCCTTTTATATGATTTACTAGGAAGCATATAGCAAGAAAGTAAGCTAGCTGTCGTCTCTATGTTACTCCCCGGACCTCTCTGACAATGAGAGTGGGGGAAAACGTTCTCCTACAAGTGGACCCCCATATTAATTATGATGGAACCCATTTAAATGCATGTCTATCAATGGGAAGAGGGTAAATGAAAAGGTTTTCGTATAACTAAGGGTGACAAAAAAAAAAAAAAAAAAAAAAAAAAACATGTTCCATCAAATTATCATAACCCTTGATTTAATAACTTTAAAACTTAAAGGTATTTTAACCATAGATGTTTTGACTTGAGATTCAATCAAACGGTGATTGATAGTTTAATGAGTGTAAAATGACCTCAAGCTAAGATTATGGGATGAAATGAGTGTTACAGGGGCTGCACCAACTAAAGATAAAGTTGTGGTGCAGGTGAAGACTACTCATAGGAGAATTTTCTTGCGAGTATGCATTACCATTGCCCTGTGCTTTGCTCCACATAAAGTGACTACTGACAAGAACATTTTGGTCATAAAATTTCACATCATCAACCACATCCACGTGGTCTTGTATATAGTATGATACGGGAAAACTTCAGGGAAGATAAACGAAGTCATATTTTAATCTTACCTTAGTTACAACATTTGTGTATCGACTGTCACCCATTTTGACACCCATCCGATTGTTATTTGTTGCCCCAGATTGAAAAATCCAAAATATTGATTCCCTTGAAAGCCATTAAAGATTTAGTGTCAAAGATCAAAGGGTTAGACATTCCAAAAAAATCAAAAAGGGTTAGAATGATGTGATGGGACAGAATTTTTACACACACTAAAGTTTAATATAATCACCCTCAGGATTGTCATGCATTCAGACCTACCCTATTGCGAGTTTCACACGTAAGTTAGGTGTGAGTTGTATTCGGCGGATCATTGCCCTATGTATATATACAGCTATTTCCATGAACACCCAATGTCTTTAATATAGGAGCAATTTGGAATATGGGGTTCACTTGAGGCATCACTATCACGGAGGGGCTAGAGATTTGAAAAGTCTCCTTATGCGCTTGAGGTTTAAAAGATCATCCCCATGACTATTCTGGGTGATCATTCTATCACACACACTCATGATTGTCATGCATTTAGATTGATCCTACACTAAAGTTCACCTAAGTTGAGTGTGAATGGCGTTAAGCGGATCAATATTGCTCTATATTTATATAGTAATTTCCGGGGAACACCCCAAGTGTCCCTAAACTAGGAACAATATTTTGGTTTGTGGGGTTCAGATGGAAAGCATGACTCTCATGAAGGGGCCATGGGTTCCTCCTATATCTTGTGTTAAAAAAAATGAAAACCATCAAATCATAGGCAGCATTGAGGTTTTTAAAGTGGTTCAAATCCCAGTCATTAGATAATGTGGGATGGATGACAAAACTTGCATGCATGGTCAATAAATGAGGGCCTACACAGGGCGGGCATCCCCAAGCTTTAGGACCTGCAAGCTCGGGAATGGTTTGGCCATTTCTGAAAATTTACCTCAAGCAGTGTGAGCCACTTAAATCAAGAGTTGACATGAGTCTCTAAAATAGAATGAAGCTTCAAAAATCAATCAAAACATTTGACACCCAAAAGGAAATCATAGACATTGATGAACCGTGGACGTATTGAACTTCAAATGAGATCTCTTCCCTCACACATTCACACACACTTCTTCTACTTGATAACCAAAAATCAAATCGACGTGGAAAAAAAACTACCATGAAATTTAAAAGTCACATTGATACGTAGGGTGATGGGACGGTAATAAATCTGGTTGGTTAGGTGGTGATATGATGAGCATCACTTATCCACCTCCTTCAAGTGGTCCATTTCAAGAAATTGAGCCCTTACCTTATCGCTTAACCTTCCAATCAAACCCTCTGACCTTTTGTTACAACATTTAAAGCTTCTTAGCAGAAGCAAGAGGACCTTTACATCTATTCATCTACAAGGGATAGCTTTCTAAACTCAAATTACTTTTTATTGCTAGACAGACCAAAACATCTAATGGTCCTACATTTATTTCTGAATAGAATCTATAGCACCCTTGTGTCAACTTGCTAATTGCTGATTTCATAGGGAACTATTGCTGCCAAAGCTAGAGATTATCAGGTCCAAGTCCTTTATATTCTAATCAATCAAACAAATGACGTGGGGTGGCGTTAAGCTCACGACATATGTACATAAAAAATAAACATTACAACATGTAATAGTTTTCTCAACAGTAAAGTTGAATATTGATAGTGACACAACTTCTTTCCAGCCTAGCCCTTTCCAATTACGTACAAAGTGATATGCCACTTTCCGACGTACAACATCAACTGATCACATACCATTCGATCGGGACTTCTACAGAGTTATATAACGAGTCAACTCGGTTCTAACTGGGTTTCCATCTGTAAATGGGACACACTTGGTGGGGTGACCATCACAGCAGGTGCAGATGGACGGTCAACAGCATGGGTACGTATGGAAGCGATTGCTGTGGGATGAGTTTTCTCAGCAAGAAACCGCCTTTGTCCTGAGGGCGCATTTTCCATTAAATGAAAAATGTTTCTAAGGTAGAATTTTTATTTTATGAAAATCTATCGTACACAAACATGTCCTTAATGTTTCTATGTTTTTTACTCCCCGGGCACCTGATAGCTCCTCAATAAATCAATTCAGCCTTTTTTTCTTCCTTTGTACTCGTAGGACTTTTTTTTTTTTTTTTTTTTTTTTTTCAATGAGAAGATTTTGTGTTACGGGGATTTCTTTATCTATAGGAGAAATGGTATCTCTCCCATAGAAAATTAAAATCCTCTCTATCAAGGAAAATCAGTCTTCCTATTTTAATTTATATAAGAAAAATGTGTAACACTAAACAAACCAACAGTATACAATAGGGAAAATAGGAATAATTTTTCATTTTTTATGGTAAGGTCCTCTTGTCGTACAAATGCACACTTAAGTTCTTATATATTTATTGATGAAGGCTCTTTCCTGATCACAGGATTTACTAGCCTACATGGTTCCAACTCCAGACTCAAACAGATGTCTATTGACCATTAAATCGGTATATGCGCACTTCCTTCTGGATCAATTTAAATCACATGGCCCTTTTGTGTGGAACAGAATTTTTGAGAGGATTTGTTGGAGATTTTCTTCACAAAGCATTGAATGAAATGACCCTACATATAGTTGTTAACAAGAGACTGGAGCAAGAATCTCATGGTCCCCACACACCAATTTTGGCCTCCTGTCCCTCTTCTTAACTCTCCCTTGAACTACTTTGTCTTGTGAAAAAAGCTAGGAAAATAAACAGGTTGAGATTTGAGGATGAGATGGGAGTCTCAAGTTTCCCTTACAAAAATGAAAGGGGAGCCTTTGGCATCTCCATACCTCAACTCATCTGTGCACGGCTGTTTGTTTTTGGAACGGCAAGGTAGGCTGTGCAGGATGGAGAAGCAGGGCACGTGCATGACCTTCTAACACCTCTCTCACAATATAGAAGGTTAGTATGTTCTTCATGTGCCCATCTTTTCCATGATGCCCATCCCTACCTCATTATCAATCGACTAATCTCATCCATCAATCTCCATCAATCTCCCAACCGTTGACGCCTTCAATTTTATGTTTGTTATGTAAGAATCTCATCGGTAGATTACTACAGCATTTCATGATTCATTGATCTCTTTTCAGGTAAGTTGGGATTCAATCCACAAGCATTTATAAATAAAAAAAAAAAAAAAATTTGACTATTGGATCATGCATGCTTTTTGCTGACCACCCCCCCCCCTCCCCTCTTGAAACCTCTGTTTTTATGTGTGACTTCGACTCAATTATCAAATTGATGCGTAGATTATATATTCGATTTTCCTGTCTTCTTGTTCAACTGGATTAACTTGGTCGTTCTCTAATAATTTAGGAGTTTGTGTTCTCGCTCAAGTGATCAATGGAAAATCTCAACTTGTTTTGAATCAATAGTTATTCAGTTTTGGAGCATTTCGTAGTTTGTGTTATGGTTTAGGCTGGGATTATTGAATGCATTTCGTAGTTTGTGTTATGGTAAAGGCTGGGATTATTGAATATCTCTCTCTCTCTCTCTCTCTCTTCACTTTTATATGAGAGTGTGTGTATATGAACTGCCACGATCAAGTGCAAGTGCACAGCGTAAGATGGGGTCCTTCCCTTTTCTTTCATCCTAGCCCACCTACAATCCTTTTAACTCTCCTCAATCCTCACACCACCAATTAGACGCTCACCCAACAAACTGCTCACCAATTGGATTGAAAATCAGTGATAACGATGCCATTAAAGTTACTCAACTTTAAGGGCGAAAGATCAAAGGGATTAAGCTGATGATGTGACGGGAGTGATCTACTGCAGCGTTAGTTTTCAATCCACAAACCCCACCCCCCACCCCAAAAGGTGGACCGCGTCCTATGATACATAGATACTTGAAAATATTGAAAAGAATTTATGGGCCTCTATTAAAGCCTTGAGGTTTTAGTAGAAATGGTTAGCTAAAGAATTTAGTAGAACTAGACAATGTATTATATAATATTGTGTCCCATACTTTACTTTTCGTTTCAAATTATGTTCCTACCATATTTGTAGCTTTTCCCTGCTTAATCTAAGCATCATAGGGTAAGCCATGCATCCCAATGGTGTGTGTGTTCCTGAATGACAATGGTTGCGCTAGTCCCTATACAAAACGAGAGAATACGATCCCACAGTATACCCAAAGAAGTGTAAATGCACCCCCCACTAAAACTCCAAGAACAATAAACAGGTTGAGATTTGAGGACTCTCTCACAGTATACATCCAAGCCTGCACTATAGATTTTGTCCATACCCTTCCCCAGTAACAAATTAGGTACCCTATACACCCCTACATATATGCATGCCCACGCCACACACACACACACACACAGAGAGAGAGAGAGAGAGAGAGAGAGAGAGCATACAGTCATCCAAGGAAATCAGTATTGAAATATTGTTCATGGGGAAATATAAGATATGCAAGGGAGTAACCACTAAAGAGGAGCCATGAAACTGGTATTACTTTAACCTTCTCTTCATTCACTGCTTGTTACCTTTCATATTACACAATCTGAAAGCATCACAGAGAGCTTTACTGGTCATGTAACATAAACTCTCCTTTACTTGTAACAATGTCTAAACTCTTAACATAGACGGAAAGCAAAGCACAACACAACAAGAGGCATGGTGTAGTAAAAAAAAAATGACACAAAAAATACTAACAATCTTCCCATAAAGAAAATCCATTGTGACAGAGAATCCAATCGATATCAAGGTTAGCCTTTTTTATGGCTATGCGGGACTGGCCAATTACTCATTTGAAAAATAGTTTTTATCAGTAGCTGCTCGGACGATGTCAACCCTTCTTCTAATAACTTAGACACACACATGTTAAGATTCTAACACATGGAGAAAAAAATCATCAGCACTAACCATCCTTAATGCCTATGCTAGCAGTGCCATTAATCAGTGATAACTTTTAAAATATGCAATATCTTGGAAATGTTCATAAAACAAAAATTAACAGCAAGAAACACGAGCTTCAAAGTATCACCAATTTTTAGTCATTATCAGATTTTATTGTCAGAGATTTGGTTCATATACTTCTACGAAAATCCAAAACTTTTAAAAGTTGTTTTCCTATCAAATTTTGAGAAATGTGGGACAAGAACCATAGCCCTCATGAAAGGTGCTTATTATCTCAACCACGATGGTTGCGGGTTTGAATATCTTACCTCTCAAGAGAATAAAAGGACATGGCCAAGGAGACTTGGGGAGAAGACTGTATCCAAAATACTGGTCTAATATTGGAAGATTGAGGTGTGGCAACATCACACGCATATAGACACCTGTTAACAATTATCTAACAGCACTAACAAAAAAAATAAAAATTCAACTAAATTCTAGGATCATTTGCTTCATAATCCTGTTTTGAGAGGTTTTTTTACAAACTCATTCCCACCAGTGAAGATTCTGCTCACGCAATGTGGAAATGTCTTTTCCCAGTACAGAAGCCTCACTTTTGATTATAAAAAAACAATTAGATAAAGATTCTGCCACCCCCTAAGGCCCCCTCTTCCTTTACAATGTTCATATCTATCCAATTCTCTGCCACTGTGGGTACAAAAATGATTAATTAATAAAGAGTTTTTAGGCTTTTGAGGAAGATGGATCATTCGACCAAGAAAGAAGAGGCTGAAGCCTACTGATTAGGGGTGATATCCTGACCCAACTCATGAACTCAAACCTGAAACCCTGGATTCAAGTTGAGCCATTAATATGTTGGGTTAGGTCATGGCCTGAGCTACAGCCACCTGAAAGTTACTGATCCAAGTTGGCGCTTTCATGTCCAATATTATTAAATCTGTACTCCAGTCCACAAAGGCAAAAACTTGACATGGATAGAAACAAAATTCCTGCAGGCTCAAAGAGTAAATTTTTTTATCTCAGGTATGATTAGTATGAGAAAGGGAAAAATCTGAGGCGCCCACAGAGAGTGTGTTCATGGGAAATTCTGGAGGAGGCCACAGAGAGGTGTGTTCATGACCATTGGCTCGTGCTTTCGGGTAAGCTTGCCCCAGCCCAGCCTGGACCCAATACAATCTGATAAGTCACTCCCAAGCCCAGCCATTAAGAAAAAAGATAATATGCTGCTTTACCCTAACTACGTTGATCCAGGTTGGATTTTAAACCTACATAGGCTATGCACAGGGCGTTTAACCATGGCCCAGAAAATCTAGGCCTAAGTCCAAACCATGGACTTAAGATGCAGCCAAAATTGAGCCTAATTCCTGCTGTTCTCGGGTCGGGATCTTACTGGATGGCCACAACCACTGTAAGCCACAAAAATATAAAATGAACCAACAGAAGAAGAGGAGCTCATGGGCGTTGGATATTTCAAAGATGAGATAAACTCTTTGGTTGAAGACCAAGTTACAGAGGTCAAGAACTGGGACATGATCAAATTAGGCCCACACTTAAAAATGACCCACAAATGTGCAATTGAAAATATCCGAGGTGGGCCCTGCTGGTAGATTCATAATGCTGGCCTTGAAAATCAGGATGCAGCTGTCTAAGTAGTGCTGATAGTAAATAGAAACCATTAAGAAAATAAAATGAGGTTTCAATAATGGTAAGGTTCACCCCAGTCAAATCATTGGAGTCGTGTTCAAATTTTATTTGGGGGGGTGCTTTTGTCTCATATGAGGTTTTGGTTAAATGGAAAAAGATAAGGCATACAAATTACTTGGGAGAATCCAAACGCAAAGATGAGCAAGTCATATCTTTAGGTAACTCCGGGATGAGACAAAACAAGTCCTGCCGATGATAACAAGATTAGGAATGGACTTTACATGGTCTTAGTTAGGTTTGAGAGATAGATAAGAAACTTGTAGAGGACAGTTATAAGTGTGATTAGAATGGACTATTAACAGGCCTTAGTTAGCATTAGAGAGATAAAGATAGGAAAACTTGTAGAGACTAATTATATGTGATTAGGAATGGACTTTACATGGCCTTAGTTAGGATTAGAGAGATAGATTAGAAAACTTGTAGGGACCAGTTATATGTGATTATAATGGACTTTACATGGCCTTAGTTAGGATTAGAGCTAATAAGATAGAAAACTTGTGGAGACCAGTTAT
>QPKB01000003.1:10376246-10424685 GCA_003546025.1 Camphora micrantha | reverse complement strand
GGACTGCATGGGAAGATCCATCCATAAGATGGGCGATTTGGATTGAGCAAATCAGTGCTTCCAAACTCCAAAGGGCCTAGCCTATGAAAAAACATCTACTTCCACAATGCCACGTTTGTGCGGCCCCAAGATTTCTATGGTTTGTGGTATGAAATTTGAAGATATTTACCTTAGTAGGATTGAATGTCTCAGAAAAGAGTAAAGTCACTTTATTTCTAATTAGTTTGATCTAATTCATTTTGTCCTGTAAATTTTCTTGCACCTTTTAACTAAATATTAGAGTGAACTTCCATCCCTTTTGCATAACTTTTATGGATTTTTTTTCGAATTGAGATAAATGTAATTCTACTTTGACATACTGTCTTTAGTATAAATATGCTTTTATATCTTGATTTAACCGCGACTATGTTTTTAATAACTACCATGGGTTTTTTAATTTTTTTTATGTGCTAACATGTCTATTTAAATTATGGGTGTTTTATAATGACATTGGATTATTTGAGAGGTTTACTTTCCTTGTTTGGCTTGATAAAAAAAGTAAGGACTTTACTCTTTTTTCTTAAATTTAGTTTTCTTTTTCTTAAATTTAGTTTTGATGTTATTTTATTTCGTTATTTTTTGGTTTTTGGTGGGTATTTCTATGGACTTTACGCCCATTCTAATTCCAACTTATTAGTTTTTCTCATAGTGAGAGGGTTTGTACATCGGACTATTTTCATCTAGTTCTTTTATTGTAAATGATTTTTTTCTTGAGTTGAGTTTATGGATTGAACGGAAAATGATATAACTTTTTTTGTTAATATTCTAATGAAAGTCTACGGGTAGATTGTTTTTTTTTTTTTTTTTTTCAATTTAGTTCTTAGTTTTCTCTGAAATAAATTAATTAAGAAACATGACTCTTTTTCTCTGAAAAAGTGGAAAACAAAAGAAACAATTATGTAGCTCTTTGTCACTAATTAAGATCAAGTGGTGGAACCATGAAATTTGCCTTGAGAGTTGAAGGTGACACTACGTAAAATTAAAGACCCAAAAATAAGAGCATCCAAAATATTTACTTTTCTATTTGCCATGAAAATACAGGTACTCGAACTCAGACCAGTTACATGTTTACAACATCGTGATAAGAGGAAAAAAAAAAAAGAAGGGCGCAGATAGCAATAGGACTGAGATTAGAAGTTACAAGTTTCTTCTAGTAATCAAGTTAATCACATTGGTTGTAATGGCAATAGAGCTGGCAATTACTGCTAGAATTATCATCAAGGAGGCCAAGATTCTATCTCTTCCTGTCGATATCTTGTGAACATCCCTGCCAAAGAAAGAAATTGCAAAATAAAATTAAAAACACAAGGAGCCAGGAAAATAAGTGTTGAGAGATTTGTAATATGGTGAGACTGGATCATGCTTTGAATGGAAGCCACGGCTTTTATTATCATACTTTGATTGTGGCGTGATTAGGCCTGTCAATTTAGCCCGTTGAAATTGGAACACGGCCCGGCCCGGCCCAAGCCCTGAAACATAGGGCTTTCAAAAAAAATTAAGCCCAGCGGGTTGTGCTTAGACAATTATTTGAAAACATGTCCAAAATGGGATTAGGAATGGACAGATAGTATATGATTAGTACTCTCAGGACTCACTAAACTTGCACTATACCTCGTATGTTTGGCATTAATATTGTCCGCTTTAGGGCCCGCCCATAGGAGTACCCACACGGCTTTGTTTATGGGCCCCATTGGGGTACCCAAAACACATTACGCTAGATAAAGACCCGGTGCTCTATATTAGCGGGTCTTTGGACACTCACATGAGCGATGTGGGACTTTACACATAACTTGAGCATTAATCAAAATAGTAGTAATGGTCAAACTAGTATTGGAAGCCACAACTTTTTTGTGATGTGGAGGCTTAGAGGATTCAGTCTCGCCACCTATTGTACTCGTGGGTGGGGGCACAAAGAGCTATTCTCCTACCAACTTCATGATCAATTGGTCAGGTCACTTTGTTTCTTCAACCCAATAACAGCTCAGATCTGGGGCTGCAAATTGATTGGGTGGGACCTGAGACAACTGGACATGAAAAATACTTCTGTTCAGAATTTCAGAATTCAGGGAATGTAGAGTAGATGGCATTTGGAGAATTTGGAAAGCTCCCAACATAACTTCTCCCAATTCCAGCAATCAAACAGCCTTAACAATGGATGAAGCAATGAAAACCATACCTAAGAACAATGGCACCAGGGAAAACAAAGGCGATGCAGACAGCAGACGTCGAACCAAGAAACTGAAAGAAGGACCATATGCTGGGGATAGCTATGGCTACCAAGTAGACTAATCCGAGAAGAAAACCCGTTAGCACCACGAAGCGAGTAGTGTTGGACGGCAATGGCATTGATTTAGGAAAGAGGAGGCCATCTAAATTGATCCTCAAAGAGAAGTTGATAAGAGGAAACACCAGCATCAGATGGATTGCGTAGCTCAAGCGAACAGTGTCGTCGAGGAACTGACCCAATGGGGTACCAGAGTTTCGGTCAAAATTAGACAGTATGTCAGCCATTGTTGAATCTCCAAAGAGGAGATATCCGAAGAATCCAATGGCAGCATAGATGAAAGCACATAGCGCCAGTGAAATTCGAACGGCCTTGGTCATGTCCGAATGCTTCTTTATCTCTGCACTGATAGGATGAACTGCAGGCATGAAAATTATACGCGAATGAGAAATATAGAGAAAATGAAAATATCTATAAATTCCCTATACTTGGTGGTGCAAAACAGAGTGTCAAGACGGGTGCAGTCAGGTTTGAGCTAACTCCATTCCAACCCAAATCTAAGAAGGGCCAACTCAAACCCGAGGATACCAATTTGACATTGACCTATCCCAGAGACCCAACCATTAAGGCTGCAAACTTGGTGGTCATGCTATATATAAGGAAAAATGTTTCTTCCAGCTTGTGGGATCTTTTTTTTTTTCGCGATTTTGCACATCAGCTTCATTGTTTGCACAAATAAGAAAAATTAAAATTCCAGATTTTCTATTCTTTCAGTGTAAGGTTATTTTCCATGCAAATGGAATTAATGAGAAGGTCGGTTCAATTGGTGCCTACCTAGCCTTTGAAGCCTGAACCAGGCCCACCCCATTGACAGACCATGAAAAGAATTAGTTTCTAATTTTTTATAAATAACAAAAGTGACTTTGTTTATTAAAATGACATTATTTTCATGGAAACATAGATTGATTTTCACATTGGAAGTATCAATCTTACCATTGAAATGGAAAGTGAAGGCTGTTACGATGACCGGAACGGCAGTGAAAAGATCGAAGAATGAAACGTCGCCAGTTAAGTCAGGAAGCCATCTGGGGTTCTTTGTTGTCCCTTTAAACAATGCATAGATTGCCATGGCCGAACTTATGACAACAAAAACCACAGCCAGCAGAACCGAAATGAAAGAACTGAACCTCAGTGACTCTGCCCAACACAAACAAGCACACATTTGTCAGTTTTTTACATCTCTAATAACACCCGGCCCAAATGGCGTGGTTTCTGAGAATAGAAAAATAATAGAAGCAACTACAAGTAGAAGTTTCTTCATCCACAGCTAAATATGAAACATGTTAGTATTTCAAAAGAGAAATTTGGATGGTGCAGAGCGTTATGCCTTAATCCATTGATGTTGGGAGTTTCTTCATCCACAGCTAAATATGAAACATGTTAGTATTTCAAATGAGAAATTTGGATGGTGCAGTGCGTTATGCCTTAATCCATTGATGTTGGGGTCCATCATGGTTTTCCTAAAAACGCCTTTTGTTGTTTGATGATAACTATTGATCCTTCATGGGTTTAATAGTATAAACTTAGGGTGATTCAAACCAACAATAGATATTACTCAGATCAAGATCAAATTTGGGCCAATACCAAAATGTGGTAGTAGATGATAGCACCGTACGAAACATCTATCAATGGTGCAACTTGGGCTGAGCCAAGACCCAATTCTAGCTGGCATGTTCAGGTTTGGCCCCAGCTTCCTAAATTAGGTATATTGAGTTCATATAGTATCTGTATATACACATCATAAATGTAATATATATATATATATATTGGCCAATCCCACCCTGGCCCCAACCAGATTGTACCCTTGACAGATAACATTCCCAAACAAGTACAGTGTAGAAAAATTGCCAGGATATTTCCAAATTTGGGGTTTTACTCAGTTTCGTATCTATCAGGAAAATATTTCAAAAGGATAAGGGCCCGTTTGGATGTCTACAGAATAAAATATTTACAGATTTAAATATTGCAAGAATAAAATAATATAGAATACAATAATGCAATATTATAATAGTATAATATTTAACTGTTTGGCATTTTTTTAAGAATATTACAGATTTCAAATTGAGCAGCTTGGAAGGTGTTATGATTAAAGTAAATTACATTATAAGAAAAAAATTATTAAATATTTTAATTTATATGTAATTTACCACGTCTAGATAAAAAAGTAATGTAGTCAAGTAAAGTTTAACTTTCATATTTTTACTAGAAGTTACTTTCTTTTTATCACAGAAAACCATGGTAAAGTATAGTAAAGTAAAGTCAATAAAAAAAATAACTACTTTATAACTCTCTCTCTCTCAGTTTGCTTTACCACATACTTCATCTGACCTTACTTTACCTCACCATTTTACCATAATATGACACAATTAATCTTTATTTTACTTTACCACACCCGTAAACAAGTCATTTTTTCTTTACCATATAAAACTACGATAAAATGTGATAAAGTGAAGTAAAGAAAAGAAACTACTTTACCATTTCTTCCCACTTTACTTCACCATGCACTTTATCTCACATTTACTTTACCAGACTTTTACTGTCCTGTGAGATTTACTTTTACTTTACTTTACCATATGTGTAAACATAAATATTATGATGGATTTGGTGAACTAAAGTCTTTACTTTACTCTACCACTTTGTAATAGTCATTCTAAAAGATTCTTATCTTGTAGAAAGTTTTCTATAGGGGGGAGCTGTATAAGAGAATATTGAGCTTTTTGAAAGAAAAGAATCTTTTCTTCAAATTTTTCTTGAGTTACCAAACGCACAAGATTTTCTTCTTTAAAAAATAAAAGATTATATTATATAAAATATTATTTTCTTGTGTTTTCTTGTGCATCCAAACAGGCCCTAAGTATTTATGATAGTTGATGGTTCTTTCATGTCCCAAGAACATGGCTTAAGATTTGGTGCCCATGAAATGGTCCATTTCTGGCTGGCAATATTCCATTACTGAGTTATCTTCAAGATACATCACTCAAACAGGCCATGTGAATTGAAACAATGAGAACTGGCATCGCTGAACCAAACACCCCCACCATCTCACTCGTCTCTAGGAGATGTAACGGGACTCACCTGCCATCAATCAAGCCTTATATAAAAATCATACCATATACATCGACAGACAACCAAACACTTATCATCATCATAGCTTATCTGTAGTCGGCAAATTAGAGTGGGATTTCACCCTTCAATCTTTATGATATGAATGATGGATAACCAGTCAGAATGGTATCAGAAATTGTACCAATTCAAAATTGTTGGATGATGATAGCCATCAATTAATCTAACGACCCAAGGGATTTAGCCATTTAAGAATCCCGCACCTTTGATCTAATGGTGGAAACACTCTGAATGGGATGACATCAAACTATGGAGATTCATCAAATTAGAAAAAAGAATCTGGAGTCTATTCGGGTAAATTACAAATCTCAGGATCAAAGGGAGGTGAAGGGGCGATCATAGATTGAGAATAAAATAAAATGCTACACAATTGGATATCATAAGACCCTTAACTATGGACAAATGGAGTTACATGCCTCCTTTCGGGAATAATTCGTAGCTCTTACTCTGATACCATGTCAATAATTAAAAACACTAAAAACTCGAGCTGTTAGTGAACGGTATAATAATTTATTAAAGAATTTCAATAATCAAAACATTCTCATAAACTCACCGTAATTGTCTTCAAAGGAAATCCTCTCAATTTATACAAATAGAATAACCTAATGTAAGATTATTTAAAATTCAAATTCAGCTAATCTTTCTCACCTACCTAATCTCTATTTAACAATTCTAATAATCCTCCCTTCCAAAGGTAGTTTCTATCACTATCTTTTTCAGAGGTGGGACCCACACAATACTATAGGATTAAATTCATTAGAAAAAAAAATTTAAAACAATTATTTTACTAACCTACACGTCTTAGCAAGAGGAGAGGAAGCATAACAAAAAGCGCAGTGAAGAGGAGAACAACTGCCCTGGAGTTCCACCAGTGAACCCCAAACCATTCTTGCAAAACACCCAAATGCACGGTTCCCTCTGCTTTACTTCCTGACAGCACATCCCCTGTAAAACCCAAATGAAAATCACATATTATGACCAATTGGTGGGTGTTCTTGATTAAATATGGCATATTTGTAAATGAATGGATCAAATTAATTTCTTTGCACTTTTTTCCAAAAGCAGCCAGTTTTTTTAAGAAAAAAAAAATCCATAAATAGCTATAAAAAAAAATCATCCTTTAATAGAAACTGAATTAAAAAGAAATACAAACTACTTGCCACCTCATTATCTTGGTAAATCATTTTCCATGTTCTCTAAGCTTATTTTCCATAACGCAACGGAAAGTTGTTTCCTCTTCCATGGAAAGTGATTCCTCTCACCTCCCATAAAAATGGAAGATTAACTAATTTTAGACATTTTTCTTTCCCCAAATGGTAATGCCCACCAAACAGCAGAAAAAGTCACAAGCCTCCATTCCCCAAGAAAAATGAGAGATTGTTTAATAATTATTTATAGATAGGTATTCATCATATTTCTTCAATTTTAGCCACCCTTAGAAATACATTTCATAGAATCTCTTGGAGTTCAACTCCGAAGAACAACCCCTCTTAATGTTAGAGATCCACCTTTGTCTATTGGCCTTATATCAGATGGTTTGCTGCATATGATTCAAATCCTTAAAAATAAAAAAACCAAGAGCTTCTCAAATCTTGTGCATGGAAGGAAGCAGCCAGCAGTATGGATGTGGACTCACCAACTAAAACAAAACTAGCATATATATCATACGTTGGTGTATATAATATGGGGAACATTCATGTGCATCCATCCCTCACCATAGGGTGAGGAGCACTTTCATAAATGAGGATTTCAAGTATATAGGGTGAGGTACACTTCCTTGTCTTCATGTATAGAAAGGGAAAGTGCCCCTCACCCTATGGTGAGGGATAGATGTACATGAATATTCTCATATATATATATATATATATACTTGCTCCACATCAACCTTTTTAAAGTGCATCATAAGAATTCAGGGAGAAAATGAACTCTACCAAAGAAGTACGTAAGACTCGAGGGATAAATGATATAAGGTGGAGACGTAGATACTTTCACTTTTCCGTGTATTGAATTAATATGATCACGTAGGCATGTTTGATGCTCTGGTTTTCTTAAATTCACCTTTTGTCTTCATTTTAAGCCGTGGCTTATAATATAAATCATATGTATTCAATTCCTACATATTATAATGCAAATTTATTGTCCAACATACCTATGATAATGAGATAGATGATGAGGCAACCCATGGTGGTGATCATGATACAGATCTGGAGCACCCGAGACCCGAATTTCCCAAACGACTCAGCCATGACACCGGCGTATGTCATCGAGTTGCCGGACTGAGTGTACCTCAACAGGAACTCCGTCGAAACGTCACAGAGGAAGGCGATGAAGAAGATCAGCAGGACGGCCGGAACCACTCCCAGCACCTTGAGTGTGGCCGGAATCGACATGATCCCGGCGCCGATGATGCTCGTTGAGAGGTTGAATACGGCGCCGGAGACCGATGCTCCGCCTGAAGGACCATGCCGGACGTCCGGAAGGAGAGGGGCGTGTGCTCCGTGGGCCGTGTCCGGCTTCATTTCGACGGTGCCGGAATAAAAGGCGTATGTCTTTCCTTTTCTTTCCCTGGACTTGTTTCGTGGTTAGGTGCAAGGTTAGCATATAATGGAGAAGAGTACACACTTGTGTTATTACCAAAATACCCATAGGTTTTACATTGAAATTACGTATCAACCTGTTTGTTTCCCGCTAGGCCCTAGGGTAATTTACCTGTGCACTCCGCTAACAAATTTTGGTGGTCTGAGGACTATGCGGAAAGTAATATTAAAGTACCAACACCTCTCAACCATTAGTGTTTTATTTTGATCTAATCAAATTGATGAAGGTACTAATTTTGGTTAGACTTGGTTTCAGTTACTCGTCCAATATATTTTGAAATACCAGTCTATTTGATTCCATTGAGCCCACCCAATGATCTTAGAAGAGTGATTGCTGCTTGAGTAGTGATGTAGATTTGGGTTGGATTGAATAATACTTTACGTGGATAATTTTAACTTTTGATTTTTAAAGTGCAATTTAATGCCTTTTTTTAGGATATAAGAAGACTTAATTCAAAGGCCAACAATAATTGAATTAGTTTTAATTAAAATTGAGGGGTTGCTCAGGTGCCCCAGCTCCTTAGATTGGGGTAGCAAATAATTTCTAAGGGTGTAAATGTGCATGATGAATGATATGGTTTGCTGAGAAATCTACTTCCCAAAAAACATAGTTGAATTTGATGTTGATAAGAATTTGCCTATGGGTGGCATGACTATTTGCCATCCTTAAAACGTTTGATGGCCCACTAATGATGTGTAAAAGAGCCTGGTCATACCTTTTTCTACATTTATCATAAAAGTTAGGGGAACTATTTTATAAGCTCAATATTATTATTAGCCCTTTATTGGTTCTCTAATGGGACCCCTCAGATCGACTGTAAAGAGTCAATAAAAAAGTGGGTCCCACTTGAAGGGCGCAGGTGCACCCTTAACCGTACACCAGCGGTGTTTGAACTTTGAAGGGCATTATGTGATTCGTCGACTATTTTTAGCGTCACATGATGTGATTCCGCAGCTAGGAATGATTGCAGGGGAAAAACACGAGGGCAACGTCGTAAATGTACTCTTCCATTAAAAATCATTAAAAAGTGAGGTAAGAAACATGAACGTACCTGGACGGGAAATCGGGCTTCGTTATAGCACGTGTGCATAATGATATGAAAGATTACATGAGCTGGAAATATCAATCTCCAAGCTACGCGTGCAGGAATCCTCCAAGAGACGGTCAGTTAAGGCTGCACTCAAAAATATTTTTTTTTCACTTTTAATTTATGCTCAAGCTTATTTGAATTTTATTTTTTTTCCTATAGGAGGTTACCAATTTTTTGGATTTGACTAAACCCTCCGAGCCTAGAGGAAAGCCGGGTAAACCCTCTTGTAGCCTCAGTGTGGCAGTGCAGTTTCAAACCAACAATCTTCAGATGCAAACTATAATCCTATGCCAACTGAACTAGGATGGTAAAACTCCAAAGGTGGGAGAAGCTGCAAAGGGGACAAGTTTTGGGGCCAGTCCAGCCCTAACCCTTGAGGATAAGATATTCGTTTAGGTATTGTAGGCCCACCATGGGCACTGAGGGCTTTGACTCAACCTATGCCCAACCAGCATACTCATAAGTAAGGTAAGGGCTTACTCTAATCTAGCCCGGTCAGATCCTATGACAGCCTAGATATATGGTTTAGATGTAGATAGAATACTTCACTTTTTTATATATTGAATTACTAATGTGATGACCAGTATTATTTTTTCCAAAAGAGAATGTAATTCGATGCTCTTCTTGGAAGTTCACCTTCGGTGTTTTTTTTAACCACTTAGAGCGTGAATCTTATATATTCAATTTGTACATATTATAATACAAACCAACCCGCCCTAAAAATAAAATGATTTAATGGTTGTGAAATAAAGAATGTCTCTTGATTACAGAGTGTGAATTACACAACCAGATACTTAAATTCTAGGAGAAACAAGTTTTAATAAAGCAGAAAATCACAACATTTTATTGTCATGGCAGTCTAATTTTCATGGCTACTTCTATCAAAGTTCAGTTACTTCCTGGAATAGTAGCTGGGGTTTATGATGGTTGGATCAAAGATGCCATCTCTTTCAGCAGCCCACGGATTCCACGTGACTTGCTCTCTGTATTTTAAAAAGACTCGAATCATACATATATCCTTGCTTTAAAAACTGATGGGCCCGTGTGTCGTTTCTGAGAACTTCTTTTGTGAGAGCGGAAAAATTGAGTCAAGTTTAAAATCTCAGAGGAAAAATTTTTTTTTTCTGGTGAAAAAAGTTCTCAGAGTTGGGAAATGCTTTTGCCAGTTAACCACAGTCTTCCGACGCTATAGACCACTAAGCTTCTTGGCCATGGACCCAAACTTCATAGCCCTTTGATCTTGTGAGCAGTTGATGAATCCTAAAAAGTATACATTTTCATATACATTTTGAACTATTTTAAGGGCTTATTGATATTAAAAAGCATTATTTAGTATCAAATCATGTTTTTATGCATTTAGAGTCCATTGTAGTGCATTCATGCATAATTTATTCAAACATCACACTTTTTTGCAAAAATTCATGATATCTGCCATTTTTGGAAATTTATTTTTGGAAAGTCGGTTATTTTGAGTGCATCAAGTGGGATCCCATGCATCGTCCATTTAAATTCCTTATATAGAATTATTCTTGAATCTATTTATTTTAATTTGTGTAGGAGAAATCAAGAATGAGACCCACATTGGTAAAATTTGAGAGAGATCAAAGGTATGACATCTTTAATGATGAACCCATTTGATATGTTTGGAGAGTTTGAAAAGTCAACAATTGAAAGCTAGATTTGTAAATTCAAAATCAAGAAAGGAAACTTCGGATTTGGTAAGATCTAATTCTTATTAAGTTTGAAAACTCAAAAATCAAGAAAGAAATTCAAGAAAGGAAAGTGTGCCAAAAGAATTTACTAGTCCATCAAAGAAGCTTTGAAGCAAACCAAAGATGAAAGGGGAATCAAGAAACAAGGAAAGAAAGATCTCAATATCCCTTTGGATGTCCACATGGGTCCCACACACACCATTGCACAACTAACATTCCATATGTGCACAATTATTTTCGGATTTTTCAGGGGCAGCAAGATTAAAATGGCCATAACTCTTAATCCAGCCGTCGGATTGGTTCAATCTATACACCGTTGGAAAGCTCTTTTCAAGTAGATATCTCTAGAACCTAAAATTGTGTTAATCGGAGCTAAAACAAGGAAGATATGACCTCTGGAAGTCAGTGCTATAATTTCTACTTGGGATGATTGCAATTTTGCACTAAGGAAAGCACAAAAAAATCTCTCACTCATCTTGCTATTTCTTTGAAGACTTGTTTGCCAAGGAAGGGACTTGCCAACAAAGAAGATTGCATACTACAAACTTGGAACAAAGAAAG
Source organism: Camphora micrantha (assembly GCA_003546025.1). Taxonomy (NCBI): domain Eukaryota; kingdom Viridiplantae; phylum Streptophyta; class Magnoliopsida; order Laurales; family Lauraceae; genus Camphora; species Camphora micrantha. Next base: position 10,413,278 of record QPKB01000003.1, on the reverse strand, counting down.
AAAGAAAGAGAGTAAAAATCTATAAATTGAAGGCATAAGCATCACTCTCCTCTGATGGCAAGATAGACAAACTCTCTCTAGAATTACTACTACACTCGATCTTCTTCCTCTCTCTTTTTCTCCATTTGAGTCCTCAAAGAGATTTGGCCGGAAATTACACTACACCCTTGGGTTTTTCATCTAGAAGAGGCTTCTCATCCTAGTATGTAATTGTCATTGTTTATTTTTTATTTCTTATGTAAGACTTTGCATATTGGTAAAATTGTTTCTTACTCTCTCAATTTTTTCTTTTCTGTCCTTGGGTAATTGATGCTTGTTTTATGTTTATTTTCTTGTTGGTGTTTGGACTGACGACCCAAAGGCCCTAAGAGCATGATTTCAAATTATGACCCCGCTTAAAAAAGAATTTTGAAAGAGGAGAATACACTTCCACACATTTTAATTTATGTTCTTCCACACATTTAAATTATTGTTAAAACCACACATTTATTTTTCTTGTTTTCACCACACATTTAAATTCTTGAACTTTTGTTTATTGTCTTTATTTTTATGATCAATTCAATTTTATATTTATTTTGTGCATAGTTTATGGTTGGAACTAATTAGCATTACATGCATATTCATATTGGTGGAGTTTAGACGTGTTTAAGTTGCTGGAATCGGAGTTTTAAATTGAATAAGCAAGAAAAATCAGAGGTTTGAGTCAATAATCTCGGCCAAATAACTTTTGGAAATTCGGATCCCAATATAAAGTGCACAATTCAGCACATTGATGCAGGAATTTCAGGACAAATTTTGTGTAAAAAGTTTGCGATTAGAAACATGATCAAAACACATTATTTTTCGATGAAACTTGAGAAAATTAAAGTTTAATCAATTTATTTTCAAACCCCAGAGTTTCAAGTAAAAATAATTTTGGAAAGATGGTGAACCAGTGGCTCAAACATGGCTGGTCGGACCCACTTGTGTGCAGAATTTCTGCACATTTTTTTTAGGTCATGTTCATACACTCATATCTCCTTCATTTTAAATCATTTTTCACTTCCGTTTTTTTAATTTGATTCATGCATCATTGTAGTTTAAATTTCAGTCATTAAACTCAGTTTTAGGTTGCATTATATTAGGAGAAATCATGCATAAAAACAGCCCAGCATACTAGTTTTCCAGACGTAGAAATTTTTTTTAGGATAGCATGCATCACATTGCATTACTAACTTTCTAACTTAGGTTTTTTTTTTTTCTAGTTTAGTTTCTTATTTTTATTTTTGGTACTTTTTATTCTTGATGTTCTAACTTGCGTGTTCTTTTGTAGTAATTTTAGTTTTTAGTTTAGGATTTTTAGATTTAGGAAGTTTTCTTTTAATTGGATTGTAATTAATTTAATTTTTGGAAAGTATGAACGACGAATGTACTTTTCTAGATTTTAGGTTAGGATTAGGTTTTATTTAGGGAATGTGACAAAGTTGGAAAGCCTTATTTCTAAAGCTCCCAGTCGATTGACCTGATCTCACCAATTTATTACTACATCGCGGCTCTACACTTGGAGCTCACGATCAACAGTGAAGCTTCGAGCATACATGGTTTCCACATGGTTTTAAAATGCCTCATATTGAGTTAGAGACAGATTTTAACTTATAAGTTCGGGTTGAGGACTTGAATATTGCAGAGACTCTCTGTTTAAAGTTCATGGTTGACACGTTGTGCCCCATGGTAAAGGCTCGCTTCAACTCTTCCAAGCCTGTTAGCACATGAATCATGGAGATCAAGTCTGAGTTCTATGTTAAACCTAGCCTTGCATCTAGGTGTATAATCTATACATGTAATTCAAATAAGAAAACTAAAGTAATTAAATTTTGTGCTTTAGCATGTTTTGTTGTCAATTTGATGGTGTCCATTACCTCTATTGAGGTGAGATACTTGCATTGAAAAGATAAGGTGGGATAGAAATTTTGGGCAATGGAATTCGAAAAATCTTGAGCCTACAAGAATTGAGTGCCTTTGTTAGAAAACGAGTATTACTTTTTTATTTTATTTTATTTTTTTTTGGTCGAATACCATGTCAGTTGGTTGTTAAAGATAAGGTTGGATTGTTCATGGGCGGCGCCACATTGATCACAGTGGAGTGACCCCACTGAGATCTGAAAAAATATTTAAAAATAAAAAATTATTTTATGTCATGAATTGGAATTTTGAGTTTGACCCACAAGAACTTTTGAGTTTGACCTCACTCAATTTAAGAATTTCACCCATACATTAGCTAACTTTACACATTTTCTTTGTTGTTGTTGTACTGAATAAAAGTTACCATAAAATACCCCCATCAAAGTTAATGGGCTAACTGTCTGCCAAAATAAAATAAAAATTAATGGGCCCACATTGCTGATATGCGCTCTAATAACGAGTTTTTAGAACTTGAAAGAATTGGTGACATTGATATAAAATTAGTGTAAATAAAGAAGGATATCGTATACCAATTGGTTTATTTGCTTCTAAAATTGGCGTTGAGTTTACCAATAGCGATTGTGACGGTAGAAAGAGCTTTTTCAACAATGAAATACGTAAATAATAAGTTGCATAACCGAATGGGAGATCAATTGATGAATGACCGTTTGGCATATATATTGAAAAGGATGTGGTTGCTAGTGTTTAATGAAGCTATTATGCAACGATTTTAACACATGAAAACTTATTGAGGGCAACTGTAGGAGTTTATGTATTTGAATTTTCTTTTTGGATTAAGAACTATTAGTAACAATGTATTAAGATTTCTGTTTTTCTTTTTGAGAATTCAATATTATCTTTGTCGGATTATTGAAAATAGATTATTTGAGAATTTTATATCATATTTGTCGAATTATCGAAAGTAGATGATAGATATTGATAAAGGGAAAATAAATTTATTCGATTTGCGGAAGTAAGTCTTTTGTTGACCTAACTGACTTGAATTCCTAGAGCCGCCACTGGGATTGTTGATAGTTTATTTGAGATTTGAGGTTATATTACATTTTGAATAATCTTTTTAGATTTTAGGTTAATTCAAACTGAGAGGATTTCCACCGGTGAGTTTATGAGAACCTATTGAATCTTAAAATTCTTTACGGTATTAGAGCCGGGCAGACTCGATCATGATGCAAATGTTGATCTCACTGTCCCTTTTTTCTTTTTTAATAAACCATACATCCTCTCATATCCATTAATATATATTATAGATGTAGGATTCGATTTCGAAATTAGAGTCCGATTTGCTAATCGATTGCAAAATTGGACTCTAATCTCAAATCAATTTGAGAAATTGGATCTCCAATCAATTTCAATTTCAGTTTTTATTGTAACCAAAAATGCTAAAACACTTAACACAATGAAAGGTATTTTGTAGAAAAATTCTTATTAATCTTCCCCTAAAATCTATTTTACATGTTTCCTTCTATATCTTCTCACTCAGATCTCCTCCTTATCTCAAGCCCAGAACAATCTCCTTATCCATCTCTTCCTACTCTTATCTACTCCGGCCCATGAAAAATTGGTGAGAGAGGTGAATTCCTAATATATATGTCCCTAAAATATATTCTTCTCCACTATCTCTAATCTTCATCCTCCTCAATTAATTAAGTGACATCTCGTACGGATCATCTCCACCCTTTCTTCTTAGAAGATGCATTTTTAATCTCCACAAAATCTTCATATTTGATCTGACGTCATCGATCAAATAATTCTATTTTGGATTTGAACATTGGATAAATTATGATGAAGTTCTTTCTTGATCGACTAATTACTTTGGGTTTCGATTTTGCTTCTTGGATGACCAAGAAATGTTCTTGGATTTTGAATTATGGTTTCTTGTGATGATTTTGAGTATATTTTCTTTATTGACTAGGAACTTTATTATTCCATTGGCTTTGAATTTGATGGTTTTCTATTACGTTATTAGAAGAGTGATAAAAATACTTCCAAAACATGAATGATGTGTATGGGTTATGTGTAACAATGTTATAAATGAGATTTTCAAAAGTTTGTTTTTAGAATTTCTTAAATTCCTGTTAGATTTGATAAATTTTGTTAATTACTAATCTAGATTTTGGAATCTCTCAAATCAAGACTTCATGGGCACTACATTGATGATCTTCCATATAATGGATAAGATTTAAGGTAAATCTTTCTCTTTCACTTCCATCGTTTTTATGTATTTATTTTGTTCCACTTCCATATCAATAGTGATTAGATCATGGGCATTACATTTATTATCTTACATATCATATGAAGGATTTAAGGTAAATTATTCCCTTTCACTCTCATCTTTTTATGTATTTATTTCGTTCCACTCCCATCAATGGTGATTGGATCTTGGGCACTACATTGATGATCTTCCAGATCATGGCCCATGGCCACTAATTATTTTGTCGAACTTCTACAGAACAAAAAATTTGTTCAACTGCTCTCTTTTTTCACTTATTTGGGTCCATGTTTTTTCATATCTATTAATATAGATAGTTGCTAATGCCTCAGTAGTTTTGCTCCAGTTATTTGACTCCAAGCAATCAGTGTTGGTATGGCTCATAATGTGGTTGGGTACCCAGCCCACGTCTTTAGATGCATTGTATTTTTATAGTTATTTTTTTTTTCTTTGCATTCTGTTTTTAATAATCACTTTGTTGATATACTAATTACATGTAGTTATAAATATGTAGATACGAACACTTATGCTATTCTCTTTTTCCTTTTTTTTGATCTTTTGTTAAGCTTCTTATTTTTACATTTCTCTTTTTTGGTATATATAATATTTATATTATGAATTATAGCGTCGTATTTAGTTTAATTATTATTTTATTTTAGGGCCCGGGATTAGCAGGGGCCTTTCTTGCTAGTTTAATTATTAAAGGCCTATCCTTTCATATCATTCTAATTATTAAATGCCTATCCTCTCATATCCTTCTAATTATTAAAGGCCTATGACTTGCCATCTTTATCAAATTGCAAGCTTGTGGAAGAGATTACGACGGATCTGAATTAGTGGGCCCAACAAAATAGACTTGAAAGTTACGGTTTATGGGAACATATTGAATCTTGAGATTCTTTTACCTAAATAAAAATATTGAACGCAGGGATAAATTATTATTATTAAATTTTTTTTTGCAATATTGAGTTGGGTGATTGACTCAAACCCCTTTTATTACAAGCAGCTCGGTCCTAATTGGATTCACTCAATCAAACTCAACATTAATCTTAGCAAGTCCAGATACTCAAAGTCTTTGATTAAGAACTCATTATTTGAATGAGTGAAACTTCATAAGGAGGCCCACCTATTGAACACCCAAGCAGCTCAAAATCTTTATCATTATCATTAAAGCATTGTCCCAACTATGTTGGGGCTGGGGACATGAATTCTGTTTGTCCATTCCGATCTATCTTGAATCAAATCCTCCAATAATTTACACTTCTTCATATCTATGTTTACTACTTTTATCAACATCCTCTTTGGCATACTCCTTCCCCTTGGTGAGCCATCAGACTTCATAACTAAACATTTTCTTACTGGCACCGTTGCCGGCGTACATTGAACATGCCCAACCCAAACAGCTCAAAATGAAAGCCCTTAATGTGTATAGGATGTTCTCAAATTCTTTCCAAATAGAGTTAGGCCCACCGTAAGTTGCAACCATATATATGAAGAGCGTTAATAATCATCGTAGGCTCAATCTTATGGTGGGCTCGACTCCTACTGGACTAAAATTTGAGTACATCCCATACACGGTGAAGAGTGGGTAGATTTTCAATAGGCGGACCTCACTGTGGGCTTCCCGTCCAACTCAGGTATTCTCTACCATAAACTTAGAGGATTTCACTCAAGCTTGGCTTGGTCGTTCATAAGAGAAGCTTAAGCCTAGTCATTTTGTGTTCACTTCACATGGTTGTAGAAGGGCTTGAAAATCTTGTTGGGAAACTCAACTTCGATTTATGTGTGTGACTATAAAACTTAAGTATGCTCCATTTTTCAGATCCGCTATCTTGACCCTTTTTTTTTTGGGATCCTACGCATTTCATATGCCCGGGGGATGTATAGTCACTGACCCTAAGGTAGCGTTTGGTTTGCTGTAATGAAAGTCGGAATGGAATAATCATTACAGCGTTTGGTTAGCAAAAAAGTGACGAAATAACCATTACTTATGGAATGACCATTCCACTGGGGAGGTAGAGGAATGACCATTCCATTCCTTTGTAATGTTTTATTGAGACCAAAATACCCCTCTATCCTCCTCCACCCTCCTAGTTGCCGGTTGGGAAGAAGACTAGCCGGAAGGCCCCGGCAGCATCTATTCGGCCGGCCACCCCCAAATCGCCGAAAACGAGATGGGTTTTCTTCAATAAGATGGGTTCAGGTCGTTGAGCCCCCCAAAGTTGAGAGAGATGAAGTGGGTTTTCTTCTTCTGATTGCAAGGAGGAAGTGGAGAAGAGGGAATCTGGCAATGGGTGCGTTTGAGATCCGAAGAATGACCCGCTGTGCGGATAATTGAAGCTTCTGAATCATGCAAGGATAGTATCGTCGTTGTTAGTGGATTTGAAGAAAATCCACTAAGATACGAACCCAATTGAAGAAAATTGATTATGGGATTTACAAATCAACCCCAGATCCAAACACCCAGATGGAAAAAACCAAAGAGAAAGCAGCAAATTTCTGTTATACTCTGATTCCCTGCCACCCAATTGAAGAAAATAGCTTACAGGTCTTTCAAATCATGACCAAATCAAATTCCTATTACACTCTAATTCCCACCCAATTGAAGAAAATGGATTCTGGGTTTTTCAAATCGAACTCAAATCTATAAGACCCAGATGACAAAAACTAGAAAAGAAAAACATTTTAGTTAATCTATTGGCCCCATTAACTTAATTATCCTAACCATTCATATAACAACTGTCTCTATCTTAAAAGGTTTTACCCAAATGATTTCATTCTGCTTGGAGCAATATAAAACGTTTGATAAATCAATTCATGAAAACAAACTTAAATAAGTTATTGGTTTTTCATATATATATATATGTAATAAGTGATGTTGGTTTCTCAATTTTCAATTCTTACAAGGGTATTTTGGTTAGTCTTGTGTAAATTTCATATTTTGGATAGCTTGAAATAAGAAAATTTCTAAAAATAAAAAATTCTAACAAGGGTATTTTGGTCAGTCTTATGTAAATTTTATTCCATTCCGGACATCATTCCAGCATACCAAACGCAAGAACAAGAATCAGAATTCCATTATTGGATTGATTCTTCAGTAAAACTAAACGTTGGAATGGAAATGATCATTCCTGTCTTATTCCATTCCAGACTCATTTCAGTCTCCATTCCATTCTCGCCTAAAACCATTCTGGCGAACCAAACGCTGCCTAAGTAACCATAGTGGGCCATGTAATCACTCAACTCCCATTGGATTTGTGAACAGTGTGGCCCTAGTTTATAAACAAGGGTGGCAAATGGGTTGGGTTGAGATGTGAGTTTTGCAACATGAGGTCCAATCTATATCCAACCCATTTCCTGAAAAGATCACATGGCAACCAACGTGGGGTCAACCCAATATGACCCAAGCATAACCCATTTATAATAATATGCTTTAGACCTACTAGTCTATTTAATGGTGGGCCACCCCCTCCCTCCACCACTCCACTGCTTTTTTATCAATAATTTAAGAACAGAAAAGGAGATAACTTTACTTTTGATGTGAAACATTGATGCAAGAAACTCCCTTTGCAGTGTTTCTGAAAGAAATTGAAGACACATGAAGAAATTGAGGAACCAATGGTGTTTTTTTGACAGGTAGGGAAACTTTAGTTTTTCCTTTTAAGAAAAAAAAAATCAAATGAAGAGAAATGACCTACTGGGTTTATTTCTCATTTTCTTTTTATTCTATTTTTCTAAAATAAAAAATTATTTGATACTCATTTTAAAGATTCATCTATAATCTTCATTTTCAAACACTTATATGAATTATATGTATTATAATGCAAATGATTAGACTATAAAAGTCTGAAAATCAGTAATCTCAAACTATCATGTATGTATTCTATTGTTTTTTTCCCTTTTCACTTCTAGTCTTCCTTTAGACATGGTTGTAACTTATTATAGCATCCAGTGATCTCCACCAAAACTTTAGTATTTTTTCTTTCTTGAGATTGGCAATCTTCAATCACGATATCTTTTACATACCGTGATTTGTCCATCGAAGGTTTTTATTTGAGAAAAATTTCTTGGTTCCTCCCCCGTTGAAAACATTCTTGCCTTTAATCATCGTTAAAAGAGAAACAAATGTGTTTCTAACTAACACATGGGCTAATCTTAATAAATATGCATGTGGCTCAACACTAACACTAACACTAGTGATTCAAATCCCAGTGTGGCCTAGGCTTAATACTTCTTTAATTAGTCAAATTCATGTGGGAATGTAGACATATATGTAGTAATGATGGCGATCCTTTTATTCAGAATTGTAATAAGTCATAAAGAGATCGACGGAACCGATTAAAGCTGGACCCAAGTGGGCCCCACATAAGCACGCGTGTTGCGAGTAAGAAACACGTATGGTGTTATGGTAGAAATGGAATCCCGACCATATGCGTCCGAATATTTTCCGCATTTTCTCTCTCGTTCCTTCGCCCCAACCAACATCAACAGCATCTTCTTCTTCTTCTTCTTCTTCTTCGATCGATCTCTCTCTGCAATTCACATCCAAACGAAACGAAGAAGAAAACCATCATCAGCATCAGAAGAAGAAGAACGAGTGAAATAGATAGATAGAAATGGGAGATCATATGGCGAAAGGAGAGGACATGGAGAAGAAGGCAGAGAAGAAGATCAACGGATGGGGTCTCTTCGGTTCCAAATACGAAGACGCCGGTGATTTGTACGACAAAGCTGCCAATTTCTACAAACTCGCCAAATCCTGTATGTTTTCTTTCTCTGCGACTTTTCATCGAACACCCTGTATCCTTTTTTCTGTCTCGCTCTTCTTATTTTCCATGAATCGCTCACAATCTGTCCGATCGATCAAATGAATTAAATGTTTCAATTGTTCTAGGGTTTCTTTCTTTTTTTTTTTTTTTTATATGCAGGATTGTACTGAGAGTTTTGGAGTCGGTTTAGATTGTGCTTGGCGTTAGGGTTTTACTTTTCTTTGTTTGATCTGACAGTAAATATGTTTGATTTCTTGTGCTGTGAATTCTAATCTAAGAAGTGACGTGCATGAATTGGATTGGATTAGATGGTTCCTTCATCCCTTACATGGCTTTGATCCATTGGTTCGAAGATCCCCGTTCGATCATCCATTCCTATGTGGAAAGGAAACGTTTTGCGAGCATTTCTTCCGGCGTCTTGCATGCCTTGTTTTGTCCCCGATCGATTGGGAAATGGGAGGGCCTTGAAAACTCACTGGAATATATTTGGACTCTACTTTTTGTGTGAAACCGCCTCCGCCATTCCATCAGGTGCTCTGCGGCCCAAAGAAAGATAGAATGGATCACTTAATGCGGTATCTGTTGTGAATTTATGAAGATGATGCCAAAGAGAGATTGGCGTGTCCTGTTCACCTCAAATTTGTGGCACGAATTTCTGTTTCTGTTGATCTTGGAGACAAATAGAAGGATGGGTTCAAACTTCAAATGGATATTTTCATTCAATGCATTAGTCATCTTATACTATTATGGAAGATTTACTCTAGAGATGACTGTACAGCAAGCTCAGATATCCTTAGATGAGGAATCGGGACAGAATAAATAAAGCCACACTGGAGAATGAATACACTTGATTATTATTGCTAATTCACAGATTGTTTAAAGCCGTGTTTGGGTGTAAATTGAATTGCATATATGGTGGTTATTTTGATGTAGCAGATGGCAATACATTCTGCTATTCATGAACATTTATCGGCCGTAGCGGTTGAGGTGGCTACTCTATTTAGAAAAGAGCGGTGCTATGGTCTAAAACATAGTAGAGCTAAGCATTTTTAATTTAAAACATTGTTGTTTCTATTTCTTCTCCTCCATAGCCTTTCCTAAAGTTGTCCATACCCTTATATAGCTTCAAATCACTAAAGAAATACAAGATTGGTTGCTACACAATATTTGGATTTTTTTACCGCTAAAAAAATTCACTGCAACTACGTATTGCCACCACCGCGACGTATCATTTTGGCCACTAACCACTGCACCTGCTACAACTACTATTTTGGTCCTTGCATAGTATACGTGATTGCATTTTCGCTGCCACTTTTCTTATTTTGCTGCAAAACGATATCCTTGAGATTTCATTCTTTACTAGAATAGATGTATCCTTTCATCAATTAAATCTCAATAGGATAGGCTATGTTGCCTTAGATCTATCCTTTCATCAATTAAATCTCAATATATGACTAATTCATATTATTTGGCTTTTTAAGTAATCCAACATATTTATTGATTTTCCAGGGGATAAAGCTGGAGCAGTGTACATCAAGTTGGCTAACTGTCATTTGAAGGTTTATGCTTTGCTCAGTATATGCATTGATCATTTTGTTTGCATCAACTTGTTTCGTCTTTCTGATAGTGTAATTATATGTTTACTTCTTACAGTTAGAAAGCAAGCATGAAGCTGCTTCAGCTTTTGTCGATGCGGCAAATTGTTACAAGAAAACCTCTGGACAAGGTTCTGTCTCAGTTCAGAAGTATAAATTTACTTCATCAGAGTCCATGGCCCCTTCAATCAGTGGGAGAATGGTGTAGGTTCAGGTTAGGTCGGGCCAGGATTCATAGGCATATAAGTGAGCCTGAAAAATCAGGTCCAGGCCTCATCAGTGACAGTCAAAACCTTGCCCTGGCTGACTAGGCTTCAAAGGGAAACGCTGTGAAACCCAGGGCTGGGGCTTGTTTATTTGTTCATCAGCATGAATGAAACTCAGCCTAATAATGATTCACAGACAAAAGAAGACCCAAGCCTGCCTTTGGCGACCTAATCAGGGCACCTGACCTGAACCATTCCTAGCCATACCAGTTTGTTAATTGTCATGATAAAGTTTTGTCACATCCTATTTCTTTTTTGCTTGCTGTACTCTATGGTTTACTAAGACTATCAGCTATGGCACAGCTGAGGTCAAACGGTTGGTTAGGGTCCTGTAGCCAGCATTTTCTCTCTACATCCTTTTTTAGTTGAGACACTTTGAATTTCCTGCTAATGATGTTAGTTTTCTAAATTTATTCTGTAGAGGCCATAACATGCCTTAACCAGGCTGTGAATATGTTCCTGGAGATTGGGAGGCTAAACATGGCTGCAAGATACTGCAAGGTAACTTCATTACTGAGTTATTATTATCATTACTGTTTACGTGACGTTATTGAGTTTTGATGATTGATCTGAAATATTAAATCAGAAATGATTGCATAACTGGAGTTTTATTGTAGCTGGCTCCTTACAATCTTTTTGTGTTTCACTTGAGGGTCTGTTGCATTTATATTGTTTTCATGCAATTCTACTTTACTTATTTTATGCATACTTTTTGAAATGTTTGTTCGTGGTTGCTGGTGTTTTTCATTGCCATTGAAAATAGCATATCAAGAGTGCAGACAGGCTTGGTTGGTTACTTTAGGGTTTGCCAAGCCTTTTTTTCCATTGATTTCTTTATTCTGTAAAAGTCATGAATGCATATAAGTAAATCTTTCCTTACATGTAGCTCACAAATGTAAAAAGTGTGCTAATGAGGGGTCTGACTTCTTCATGTGTAGGAAATTGGTGAATTGTATGAGGCAGAACAGAACTTTGAGCAGTCTATTAATTTCTTTGAAAGGGCTGCCGATCTTTTCCAGAGTGAAGAAGTCACAACGTCTGCCAACCAATGCAAGCAGAAGGTTGCACAATTTGCTGCTCAACTTGAACAGTAAGACACCCTTTGCTAATTAAAAGCAGTTTTCTTTCTGAGGGTACACTATACGTGCTGTTTAGGAGGTTTATCATGATAATGTGAAGGTTTGCTCCTTACTGCACCTTTTTTATAGCTATCGTTTCTCCCATGAACCTGTAGACATTTTTCTTGTTATCTGGTGTGGGATTCATTATCAGCACTTTGCTACTGGCTGAGGCAAATTGTCTATTTTTCTTTTCTTTTTTTTTTTTAATGGAATTATCTCTATTGTTTGTTGAAATCAACTTCATTTCAATTTCATATTATCTATCACAATACTTCTTCAAAATTCAACTGTTACGGTACCAAAGTAGTTTTATGGGCCTGAAATATCGTTCAGACACTATTTCTGTGTTAAATTGTAGAAAGTAGAAACACCAACTCGCCATGCAGATAAATTAATACAATAGAAAATATTAACTAATCTTGTTCCGTTTGGAGTTTGGACAGGTTTAAGGTCCTTTCTTTCTTTTTCTTTTTTTTTTTTTTTTTTTTTTTTTTTTTTTTTTTTTTTCTAGTTGATTTCAATATACAATATGCCTAGAGCTAGAGTTTCCTTATGTTGGATGAATACTATTATCCATATCCTTGACCTAGTTTTCTTGAAACTTTCAAGTTACACACACCCATGTTGTCATGTCCATGCCTGATTCTGAGTCTCTATCAGGGTATCACAGAACCAATTGTGCTTGCTTGTGGCCTCTGCGTGATTTGTTCATAAAAATGGTATTGTTTGATGCTCAATGTGTCCATCCTGTGGGACTTTTTTTCATTTACAATGTATGGGGAGACTGGCAGAGAACGTGCAAAAGAATGGTCAGTCTTTGAACAAGCAGAAAATCAGGCTAAGGTAGTGTGTAGTGGTGTGGGATCCACACCATGAATATATGTGCTTCCTCTTAGTCCTTGTCACAAATATCGGTCTCATGAAATTATCTTCTTGGGAAAATGTCAGGATGTTTTCGAAACTGGGGGTTTTCATGGGATATTCATGGGAAAATGTCATAGAAAATAAATTATTTTTATATAATTAAAAATAAAAATATTGTTAAAATCAGTTTATAAAATTTCCCTACTCTTTCCTTTTTTTAAATTCTGATTTCTTTCGATATTTTCATTTGAAGGCAATATTTTGAACATATAGTGAATTATTGTGGTTTAGGTATATGTCACGATATTATTGCGATATTTTCAAATTATCACTGATATTTGTGATAGTCCTTCTAAAGTTGCATGAATACAAGCACTTGTACCATTAAAAAAAAAAATTAAAAATAAAAGCACTTGTGTGGGGATACAGTACCGGTAAGTTGATCCAATTCCCAGAACATAGGATGGATTCAACATAAAATTTAGATAATTCTATATAACTATTGAATTTTAAATAAAATAATAGCGGAAAGCATTCCAATAAAAGTACTCTTGACATATTACTTTAAACAATCAAGTAATAGGTGTATCAGTATCCTGCTTGAATTCCATAAGAAGTAAAGCTGTAATAATGTTTCTTCTAGTTGCAAAACAGTGTTTAAATTAGTTCTTGAAGAATCCAACACGGTATCATGTTTGTTATGTGTCAGACATGGGTACGTTGCTTATTTGATTATTTCGAAGAACGTGTAGCATGGGCTATTCACCAACCCACCCCACCCACCCCACAAAAAAAAAAAAAAAAAAAAAAAAAAAAAAAACCAGCTTCTCAAGAGCTGTTTTCCACTTATATTCTGTATAGTTGGTTGTTTCATAGGATAAAACATGTGCCAAACCTTAGAAACCATTTTCCCTTTCCCAGGAAAACAGCATACAAAGAATGCGGCCTATCAGGTGATATCAGATGTTGAGTAGGAGAGGTGCTAAAGAATAACCCTAGTGTCACTGGCTCCATCTATCATGGAAAATCTTCCCCTATATATTGATAGTTGGTTGTTTCATAATTTGATTTCCTAGGATAAAACACGTGCCAAACCTTAGAAACCATTTTCCCTTTCCCAGGAAAACAGCATAAAAAAATGCGGCCTATCAGGTGATATCAGATGTTGAGTAGGGGAGGTGCTAAAGAATAACCCTAGTGTCACTGGCTCCATCTATCATGGAAAATCTTCCCCTATATATTGATGTGGCTTTATATTATCAGAGTTTATAAATAATTCTGAAAAAAAAAAAATCATTTTATTCAGATATGCTAATGTCATCATGTGCCTCTACATTTAGCATTTTACTTGAATGTAATGAGTTCTAACTAAGAATTGTCTCGTCGTATTTAGAGTTGCACGCACTATTAATCTGTGGCAAGAATGTTAATACAGAAGGATGTTTTCTAATTTTCCAGATACCCAAAGGCAGTAGAGATTTTTGAAGAGATAGCACGCCAATCTATGAATAATAATCTCCTGAAGTACAGTGTTAAAGGGATTCTTCTGAATGCTGGTATTTGCCAACTTTGTCGAGGTGATGTCGTTGCAATAACCAACTCATTGGAGCGATATCAGGTCTGCTTTTGGCTTTAGTTAAATGTTGTTGTTGTTAGTATTATTTTGTTATGGAAATACACTCTCAAAACTCATTGCCATTGTTTAAATAGGAACTGGATCCCACCTTTTCCGGCACACGTGAATACAAGTTTTTAGCAGTAAGTTATACTTGAAAATCCTTCACACCTCCAATTACATTGAGTTTTTGTATTTCAATGTAGAGAATGTAAATGTTACTTAACTGTGTGGTTCTTCTGATCCTCATTTAAACATTTCATCCCATATTATTTTATGCATATTGTTGTTTACAACCCATTAGGTTGACTTGGAACTTAATTAAGTTGGCTTGACTTATATATCAGTTGTAATGAATGTGTTTTTATTTAATCTTTTTGTTTTGAAGTTAGGATTGGTTACAATTTTTTGTCCAATTTCCGTTTCTTCTGCATATTGCAGAGAAATGACATTGTTATGTAACTTTCATTAGAAAAAGAAGGGTATTTCTTTCTGTAAGGTATTGGTTACTTAAAATCTATGAAATAGGTTTTACTATGGAAGATAGATGAAAGAGAAAAGATGGTTATGCAATTTTCTTCCAATTCCTGAATGACACATTTATTCCTTCCATCAGTTTTTGCTTGACATATATTAAATTGGTTAAAGTTAACCATCTCATTGTTATGCAATTTTTTTCCAATTTTTAATTACACTTTTTTTCCTTATATCATTTTATTCTTAAAATATGTTACGATGGTTAAAGTTAACCATCTCTTGCTGCTTGTGTTATTTTGCAATTCTGTTCAACCAGTCTACTTACTAGACTTGACATGGTGGAGCCTATTTATTGGATTGGTGATGGCTTAGTTAAGTTTTCAAACAAGGATATGCATGTAACTGTGTTTTTTTTTTTTTTTTTTGTTACAAAATATACATTTAAGTAAAACGTGTATGAATTTTGTTGAACTTCCTCAAGATCACAATTGTAGACTTAAACAAGAAATTCTTGTTTTTTATATCAGGATTTAGCAGCTTCAATGGATGAGGAAGACGCTGAGACGTTCACAAACACGATAAAGGAATTTGATAGTATGACACGGCTGGTATGTTTTGCTTATGCTTCTGATAAAATTTCATTTTTGTATAATCTTGGTTTAACTGATGTTAAACAGGATTCATATTCTAGATTTTGGTCTTTGCAATATTGTTAGAATTTGGATGGATCTTCAAGTTGTTTATGATGGCTGACATGAAATACATGATTTAGATAGTTCTGGTAGGATTTTTCAAAAAGAAACTTGTAAATGGAGTTTAATATTTCAAAAGATTTTGAAAAACGAATTTTGTGGTACAAATCAAGATTATTAATAGATACTACCCTCTAGATTCTGGATCAGCATCAACAGTTTTATTAAGGCTAAGTTGAACTTCATTTAATGAAAAGAATGTGTATATGAAGTACATCCATAGGAATCACTGTTGAAGCGATTCAATTTATATTATTATGAAAAGAATAAGAGAAATGAAGAACACACGCATAGAAGACACAGTAGGGAAGCCCAGCAAATACACTCAATACGTCTGTGGATAAGAAAATTTGACCAAATTATCTTCCTTTCCTCCCCACCTTTCATCAGTCCAAGTGGCTACAACATTAATTCCCCTTCTGTGGCTGCAAAACTGAATCTTTCCCTTTATTTTATCAGCCAAACGATGAATCATTTTTGAGCAACTGTTAAAACTACATAAAGCTAACTATTCGTTGCTGCCCTTGGCCCAAAACATTACACTCATCAAGTCCTCTGGATAATCAGCAATTTTGTGAAGATCCAACCGCACAGTGGGCATGTTGCTTAAGGGGTTATCCTGCTGGGAGACAGGTTCCTGGATCATGGTGCAGGAGAATCACATGCATGAGGTATTTAGTGTTGCTGTATTGTCCTGGCTTGCCCAAAAGTGATGATGCAATGAACAAGAATGGCATGGAGAAGAAATTGCTGAAAAGCCAAATTGCTTATGTAAATGCCAAACTCGACCTCCATGGTTTCCAACCGCAGCTTGAGACAAGCATAGCAAGAGTCTTACCTTTATCGATTTAGTTATACTACCAGCGTCCACATCACACCCCCGACCATAAAATAAAATAAAAAAACCCTTTAACTGTGTGCATGCGTGTAATTAGGGAGTTAAATGGCAAAGTGATTGCCCTGGTTCAAAATATTGGCCAATAGTTGTTCATATCAGCCGATATGAACCTTATCGGTCCTTGCTGCGTTACTAGAGTTAAATGGCAGAGTGATTTCCAAAAGCGCAGAGTTGTATGATTGCATACCCATATCTATATCCGTATCCATATCTAAGCATCATAGCTATGAGCAGCCATACTTCTAATTCTCATCTGTATTAAGTATTTTTTTATGCAGAAATCTCATCCACCTTTCACCCAATTGCAAATTGAAGGGGGATTTCTGCCATACTTTTATGGGTTAAAGTTCAAATTATTTCTGTTTTGTGATGCTCTGAAAGTGTGGTTCGTAGAATTCTGGTTAATCAGTGCCATAAATGCTTAAAATACCCTTTTTAAAGGTGGGAGATGTATCCTGCTCAGTCCGGTGCGGGCATAAATGATGGAAATGCTGTTGTATCACATGGTAGTGGGAGAAGACCATTGGATCATTATTCGGAAAGTGGTGTTAATTTATAGTAGGATTGGTTCCGGGTTGATGACAATCAGTGATGTGAAATGATCATTTGTCCAATGCGTAGGTCATGAAGACAAACCATTCCCTAGCTTCCATGTGACAACTATGAATATTGTTATTACTTCTTTTACTATTTTTTCTGCTTGTGCATGCCACTCTGTATCAATGCCCAAATCCAACTGTAGCATGACACCGGAGAGTTCTGTTTGGACGTTCTTGGAGGAGGGTTTGATCCAGTATTTTGCCTTCATAGAAGTGGCTCCATTATGCACAGATAATTTATGCGAGTTTTGAAATATATATATATATATATATATATATATGTTTGATGCATATTGCTTCCTCTTATTAACAAAAATTCGTGAATAAGTTGCTTAATATGTTTATTGTCTGTGCCCAGGATGCTTGGAAAACAACGCTTCTGTTGAGAGTGAAGAATGCACTGAAAGCCAAAGAGGAGGAAGAAGATGATCTTACTTAAGTAGTTGTTTTATATCTCACTATGCTTTCGGTTTGTACCACTAATTGCATGGTGGGGAGCGCTACTATTTCTTGCACCTTTTGGTTTTACAGTCTCGAGGGACAGCTGGTATGGGATACAAAGAAAGACTTGAATGGATTCGAGTTGTGTGAATAGATTGCTACTGACTGCAGATATTCCTGTTTACTATTTTTGGCTTGTGAATGATTTATGCTGTTGATTATAACCAATACCCTTGACAGAATAATGGATGAGTTGATTTTACTCTTGCCTCCTGTGGTCCTGCATATGAATGGTCTTTCCATTAGCATCATGGGTGACTGATTCAAGCTACCTATTGTCTAAAGGGAAATTCTATATGCACCCACCCTTTTTGCTGAGCACACCCACATTCCTCCTTCATGTGTAATTTTTTTTCTCCTAATGGTGGGTGTGCTCAGCAAAAATAGGGGTGCATATAAAATTTGCCTTGTCTAAATTCTTCAGTGGAAAATGTTGATACTTCGTTGCCTAATTCCAAATTAGAGTTCCCCCATGCTTGCATTGGTGGATATAATAGGCCTCTTCTTGTGTATTGCATTCCCCACTTTAAAGGGGGTGAATCTTATTTTCTAGTTTCCACCGGTAGAAGAGATCATATGCAATCAGATTTGACCGTACAAATATCATTGATAAAATATCCTCTACATTGTATGGTAAATTTCTTTTTTTGGATGCTGCTGTCGTGAATTGAGTTGGTTCATATTCATACTGCCTCAAACAGCATCACGTTATTGATGATGGCATGTTGTCGTCATTGTTTGTGCACATCATCACCAATCATTTTGTATGGTTTCTGGGATCTGGTATTATTTTTCTAGTTTGTATGGGTACCATATTCTTAATGTTATCAGAGATGGGAAACGCATAGTTTTACCGGGGAACTGATGGTCCATCTGTCATAATTTGATAGTTTTTTTTCCGTTCCATTCCCCACACTCGTATATGATGGTGTCTTCCTAGGCAAGTTAAATGAGATTTATGACCTGTTTCAAGTAGCAGCTCACTGCTGTCTGTCTGTCCGTCCGTCTGTCTCGTATATGTTTTCAAAAGTGTGAAGATTGTTAGTTGTTGCCCATTTAGGAGTCGAAGAAAGAAATGCCGGGTGCAGTTTTAGGAAGGCCATACTATAAGCTTCACAGTGTCGGGAAATTATGGAGCCTGAGCTAGCACAAATATGATTGTACGATTAACTTTCAATTAGTATGAATGTCGGGCTATCTCATTCAAGCAAAAAGTCTTTTCGGGACAGATAGCAGGGCTCCTCATTCAAGAGGTGGTTGGTCTGCTAGTCGGGGTGCATTGAGGGTCTAGAGAACTGGCGACAAAGGGGCACGGCTGGATGCAGACGAGGGTCTGGCGACTTTCCCATGGTCATGGCCTGTGGTTTGGTGGGCGCCCTTCTGCATGGGATTTTCTTTGTATATTCAGGCGAATTAAGCCAATGCTCTTACTTTGCATAATGCTAAAGAGCACAATTCATAGGCGCTATCATTAATAATTGCTCCATATTATCGACAATTACAGATGCTCTTTATAGATTGGCAATCGAGGAAAATCCTAACAAATTGTGAAATTCTCCCGACAGTAACTCCAAATGTTTGCTGGTAAGGGGATGTTTTCCTGCTCCACAGGTCTTCATCCAGCAATTTGCTCAGCTGTGATATGCAGGTGATCATAACAAACATATCTGAAGCTTGACACGGACTCTGAAATTTTATCCCATTTGACTCCATGAAATATAAGAGCACAGTTCACCGTGAAATAACCATACGGAACTGGCACAAGATAAAATCATTTATCTGAATGATCTGATCGGTGCATCCTTCCATAACAAGATCCAAAGACAAACATCATCAAGGTGAAAATGGGATATGTTATTTTATAGAAAGGCCGACCACAACACAGATACACATAAATCGATGAAAACATCTGGCAAGTGCAAATGCTAAAAGGGAATGTCCCTTCAGATACAAGTTCAGCAAAAATGAAAAGGAAACCGTTCTCCAATGGAACATTGAATGACCTGGATGGTAGACTCATCTTGCAGGATGATCATAAACCGTTAACCTTGTCCCCTATTATTAGATAATGCACTTCATGGAACCAGTTGACCTCACGCCCTCTTAAAGCCTTGAGAAGGAACAGCTGCATGCAAGTTCATGGATTCCAGTAGATGATAAAAATTGACCAGATATTGATCCCACCTATTTAATTTGAAGTTGCAATTGTTGCCGGGAAACTTAAGCAGTAAAATGATTGCAGCACACAGCACGGGCGACCAGATCTTTCAGCGGGCATCACATGAAAGGAACCAACCACCTCATCTCTGAGCCATTTCCATTGGATAAGTAGTAAATTTTTTTCCATTTCTCCTCTGAGAATGCATCTGGTCTGATGACTCTTTGCCTGTCACAAAAGAAGTTTAGAGAGGAGCTCAGGGGAAATGACAAACAGAACACAAGCAAGTATTTCAAGATGTAGCTAATGATCTAAGATATTTATGGAAGCAAAATATGAGTGGTTACCTGGGCTGGACTTTCATTCAAAGTTTAAATTACAGGAAGTATGGCAATGTTATGGAAGCTTCTGGTTTACAGCCATTTTGTTACAGTTATTTTGTACCAGAAAGAAAATATGATAGAAGGATGCATGGGGACAAATAGACTGAACTTTCAATAGTTCCCCTGCCACATATTTATTTCTCAGTTCCTGACAATTATATGAAATAATAAAAAAAAAATTTGGTAAGGAACAAACCAGGAAAAGAATTTTGAATGGAAAGAACAGGAGCTGTCTTAGTTTACAGAGTGGCATGCAATCACTCTTGCCTCTTCAATATCCTCTGTTTTCCTTTCTGAGACCCTTTTCAGGGGTTACAAATGTAGGATCGACTTTTGGAGGCTGTGACCATCAATATAACAAGCTCTACTTTGGATAGGAGATACCCCAAGTATATCCCATCTGATAAACCTTACTATGCAACCAAACCAAGAAACAGATGAATGAACAATGAGAAAAAAATGCCAGAAAATTCTCACTTTGTTACAGTATATTTTATCAGTCATTTTGTTATAGTATCTAGCATAGAAGCCAGGAACCAATTCCAGAGAGGGGAGTGAGAAACTCAAATATTTTTAAGTGGAAGCATTTTTCCTGACAACAATAACCCTAATCATCTTCTAGCCTTTAAACATGTGGAACATACACCATATCAATCATCCATTTGCAAACCACAATTTAGATAGGTAGAATCAGTTGACAAAAAAGCATTAGAGATAGTGCTCCATTTGAAAGAGACAAATTTTTCTCTAATCACTAGCACAACATTGATTGAAAGTGTCCATTTAATGCAACCCTTGCTGGAATCACCTGATAGGAAAAGGAATGATTAAGGACTGTACAATCCATAGTGGAACTCACCAGATGAATGACTAGTATTATTATCAAATGGTAGACCCCACTTGTACCATTACTAGTCAGTAAAAAATTGACTTGCTCTCTCACAAGCATCATAGAACACAGAACGGTAGAAACGTGCTTTCATGATATTACATACATGACAATTGGCAGGCATACCTGAGATAGTAATGACAAACAGTTGCAGCCTCATCCAAGCTATAGCGAGGCAAATTAATACGGGCATCCAGTGGAACATCTGGCAGGTCTTTACGTAGCTTGCCGACAGCAGTCGAATGAGAAAAAGCCCCCACCATCATGTCATCATTCATCATTGACCGATATGCATTTACCTAGAAATGGGAAAATAGTAATTGGATTAATGCCACACTAGCCTTTACGCCAATAGAATATGAATGTATAACAGAAAAACAACAGTTAAGAATGCTATTGTGATCCTCGGCAAAAATGACGAGGAGGAAAATCGAGGCAGGAGGGTCAGCAAGTCTAAAGCACACATTAGTTCCACTTGAAGCATAGCACTGCATTCCGGGAAAAGATCTTGGAACAGATAGAGAGATTGAAACATTTATTCCCTGTTCCAGCACATTCTACTGCATTTTGGCCACAGCCCCCCACAAAGATTCGTTTTCATTTCTTTTATTCTCTCTTTTCATAGGTTCTCTTTGTCAATTTTCAGACTATTTGCAGCAACAATTTTTTTAACTAAGAATTTTATTAAAGGAAGCCAAACAGCATAAGAGACATGTTGAAAAGTAATGAGGCAAACCACCCACAAATACAAAGCAAAAACAAACGAAAAGAAAGAGAAAATAAAAGGAGCTAGAAATATTCTCTGGAGCAATGAGAAAAAACTTACACGACACTACTTAGCTAGCAAATCAGACTTAAAACTCACTTCAAAGAATATGATGAAAGCGGGGCATTAAGATGGCAAGCTAAGTCCACCATCTCCTCCACTGCATCAAGCAATTTCCATGGAGGTGAAGAAAGAAACACCTGAAGCCCAACAAATGACACACAAAAAATCTCCTTTCACCATAATTTGGTGAATATTTAGATTGCAAGCTCCACAAAGAGCAGCTATTAATGCCAACATCCAAGTAAGTACCAATCAGGCTGGAGTAGGAACTAATAGACGAAGCTGCACTATCATCAACAATCCTACCTATACCAGCCAACCCAGATTATAAGTAACAATCCTATCAAAATTAAGCTTCAAAAGAAACAGGGAGAGCAGGAGGACCAGGCGGACCACAAGGAATGAGAAGACATATTGTAGATAATCAGCACATCTTGGAATAGGGAAGGAAAGATGCCCAAACTGCAACAAGAAATTTCACCTTCTCCAACAATGATTTTACTGAAGCACATTTTTTCTTCAAATTCCTTTCTCTCAACACCAATATGACAGCTATAGAAAAAGGTTTCCCCACATTATCCTTCCCCTAATAAAACCACTGCCAGCAACCAAGCCTCAAAACGGACCTTTGGATTATTGGGAAAGACCCAACTGTACTTGAACCACCCTGTGACTGTGGACCAAATTTTATGCATTATATGGCAATTTAGCAAAAGGTGATCCACCACTTTTGCATTTGTAAGACACATGGGGCAAGCATTAACTAAAATCATATTTCACTTCCTTAGGTTACCCACAGTGAGAATACTACCTAAGATAGCCATCCAACTAAAGGCTAGGATTCTTGCGTGAGCTGTGAACCTCCATATATGATCTATATTCTATAGAGCTCACAGACTCAGACTAGCAAGAAATGATCTTAAAGAATGAAGACACTGAAAACCTACCATCTGATGCAGGAGACCCACATCCGGGCCCAGTTGACCCATGGTATGGGTCTGTCCTGCATCACCATCAATCTTAGTTGTCTACACCCTTACATCAACCCCCTCATCCAGCACATACGCCCTGCTAATAGGGTCCAGCAAAGACTGGAACCGATTCATCATCTCGGTGTGATTCCTTCTGAAGATGGGGCCCCATCTCACTTGGCCTCCATAAAACTCCATATTCACCCTCACCTGAGAGTTTTGACTTTTGAGCACACTGGAAAAGATCCAGAAATCAGCCAGCCAAATGAATATCTCCCACTCCTCTAACCAGAAACGAATCTGCTCTCCACTCCCAACTATGTATCTGATATCTGCTCTCCAATACCACTTGTGCTGCTGAACTTTGTGCTAAAAAATACTTGGTAAACAATATGTGAAGTCTCACAAAGGGGCAGGTGGGTTGACGAATGAAGACAACCAAAATCCGAACCTACCCCAAAACTTACTCAGGTCAATATCTTAAATCCCATACCTGCTTCGAACCCGACTGGCCAAACTACCAAACCTGACTGACCAAACTACCAAACCCGCCCCTAATAGAAGCAGGTCTAGGTAGTTCACCTTTTTCACCCGCTCCATTGTCATCCCTAACCAAACAAGGAAAAAGGCAATAATATGCCTGACATGTTAGACAAAACTATGAAATGAAATGAAAATTGCAGCCAGAACCAATCAGAGACAGGAATTTGGAACTGCCAAGGCATTCATCATAGAGAAAAGTTTCTGGAAATTGGTACAAGTAAAATTCAATAATCACAAAAACCAAACTTACTAAAAAAAACTGATAAGTTAAAATGTTTAAAAGCAGATTTGTGTGTAACAAAACTACTCCAAAAAAATAAAGTTAGTGCAACACTAACCGTTGAGAGCTCCCTGGCATGAATTGGTCGGCAAGAACGAGGAGTTACCGGTTCCTGATAATCACTGAATGTGAACCAGCTATTGTACTGGAAAAATGATAGAAACATGCAGAAAAAGTTACACTCAATCCACAGATCGTAAAGATTGATGTTCAAAAGAAAGGCCCAAGCATAATATAGATGAACTATATTGTCCTTAAGTCGCGAATATGCATAGTATAGTAAATTGGGCTCATTCAAGTGGCACCCATTGTACAGTAAATTAGACTATTGATATGATGGGCCCACTGTGGATAGGCTTGCCGCTCAAAGAAGAAAATCCCAACTCTTCAATTGACAACTTGGAGACATACATGAAGAAGGAAATAAAGAACAATCCACTTCTTGATTCAAGATGAAAATGTGAAATATTGATGTTTGATTAAGAACAGATAGCATCGAGATAGGGATTAAAAAATGTGTTTTATCCCAGAACAGAAGAGTATCAACTGTAGAGTAGGTCAGTTCAGTTAAACAGGGATATGAACACAGGCACCCAAAATGGCAAATAAGCAACATTTCTGATGGGCAGTAGTAAAGAACTCTGGACATATTCATGCACTAAACAAACCTCTTGGGCATTTTCATCCAATAGAGCCCATTGGGTTAAAAGCTTGATGATTAAACCATGGGTTCCACATATAAAAGCTCAAATGCCCAAGAAATGACACTCTGCATACAGATCACAAACTTCCAAATCTATAAAAGGTGATGGAATTTCTAGGTTTTGGTTTTTATCTTACCTGGTCAATTGCAATAAGAACAGGAACATCTTTCACCATTGACAATTCTTTTCTGAGACGAACTACTACTCCAACTGCAGCATGAGTGTATGTAAGACCAGTTTGGATCAAGTCAAATAATGAAGAACCTTCAGGCATTGCCATGGAATCAGCACCTCTCATCCATCCAACACCAGCTCCTTCTCCCAAGGGAATAGGATCATAGCATTGGCATTTCAATTGTTCCAATCGAGATTTATTGAATTTTAGAAAATCCTGTTGACAAATGCCCATGTGAATAAAAGACAGAATAACTTTGGAAATTTTCTACATAATGGCAGAACTCCTGAGCATCAGGAAACATATATTTTATCAAAATGCCTTGCTCCATCTATTGATAGTCAGATGATCTGATCTAAAGGGCCCACAATGGACGAGAGATTCCCCGCCCAGCTTGGAAATTTTCAAACTTTCAACCAGTGTTTCTAAAACTAGATGGTTAAGAACAATGATGTAGATGTCCATAGATTACAAGTTGTAAGAGGACTAAAATCATAAATTATACATTCTCATAA
Organism: Camphora micrantha; assembly: GCA_003546025.1. Taxonomy (NCBI): domain Eukaryota; kingdom Viridiplantae; phylum Streptophyta; class Magnoliopsida; order Laurales; family Lauraceae; genus Camphora; species Camphora micrantha. The sequence goes on along the minus strand of QPKB01000003.1, from coordinate 10,388,203 downwards.
TTTATCAAAATTCTTTACATTTTAAAAATACGAAATAAAAATATGTAAAATAGGGATCAGGATGTTTTATACTTTCATTCTACCTCTGGAAAATAGAAAGTATCTTGACCAATACATGCAACTTAATGTACAGAATGGAAGTCATAGTTGAGAAATGATGATGAGGAATAGTTGCAAGGCCTAGTTTGAAAGTGATAGCAAGAACCCTCAGAATTATATCATGTCTTCTCCTGCATGGTGATCTCATTACACCAAATAGATCTCTGATAATTTTAGGATTGGTTGTGATTACATATAGAAATGTTTTTGCCACATTAACAAGAGGAAAATCCTTTCACACTTGATCAACCAATTATAAACCTTTCCTACTTGAAATATTCCTAAAATATCTCAATGGACTTGACATTTGGACTCTTTCCATAAATTCTTGACAATTTATTGTACATCAACACCAATTAGGAGGAACCATATAGACCCTAACTAATAGAAAATTGATTGAAAATAGGGAATAATTGAGTGAAATGGGTTTGAGCAAGGCATAAATCTAATGTATGGGTATTGTGCAACACATGGGACCCTTTTAGACGACCTTTGTCATTTTCCCATGGTTTACATAGGAAAATGGCACTGATCTAAAGGGTGAAGAGTGAAGGGTTAGTGAAATGACCATCCATTTCCCAATTTTCCACCTTTAAGGAAAAATAAAATCCCTTATCCCCTCCCTTATAAAAGTTTACTCCCTCCAATGTGCGAAGAAATTTTGATGGTCTTCTCTCTTCTGCCTTTCACCCCTCTTCAGCCCCTCCACTTTCCCATGTAAATGACATGAACGTGTCAAATGATACGTTAGAGAGACTCTAAGGAGGAATAAGATGGAGATGAATTCACATTTGGAAGCAATATTTTTTTCCACATTGATTTGTTGCTAAAGAAAGAGGGATTCAGACCTGTAGAATTTTTGCAGCTTGAATAGGAGTATCCCAGAGGCCAGTATCTGGGTGTTTATAAAAGAATCCTCCATGAGTCCACTCCTTACCTTGTGGCACGTATAAAACCAGCCATCCTTCACTACGAGCCCAGTGAACAAGCATAGCAAGTGCAATACTTTTTCCACAACTAACGGGGCCATCTAGGACAATTTGCTTTCTAACTTTTACACCTGGGAGCACAAAACAAGACAATAACTAAGCAAAACATGAAAGGGAAATTTTCAAAATGGGGCCTAAGTTTTTGAGAGATTTCAAAACAGGACAAAATAAAAACTACATTTCAAAATGGGCCGTAAGTGTTCCAAGTATATTTCAAATCAGGACAAACCACCGGATTTGAGATTGTCCGGCCAATTTGCCCCCTTTTCTTTAAAAAAATCCCAAATTTGCCCTTCAGAACAACTGTCTAATTGAGAGCACCAACACCTCACAATGCAGGCAGTGGGGGTTGCAGGGAGAGCACAAGTGGCACAAGCCTGTAGACAATGCATGGAAATAGGCACAAGTGGCTGACGAACGGGTACCACATATGGCAACCGTCTGTGAAAACTATTGAAAGAGAACAAGTGTAAAAACCTACTGGCAGACGATTGGGTTCAGCAATAAAGGATTGTGATAGCAAGCTTGGTAATAGCAGTATGCTATATCACACATTAAAAAAGAAGAAGCAGCATGTTTTGGATCATCAAGCTCTTGATACCATGATAGCAAAGATAGAGTTCAATGCAGAGACTTTTTAGTGATTGTATTCAAGTATAATTTACGATGGTGATCCTATATATAAGAGAAATACCAGTATCATTTAGATGTAGTATATCTTTGTCTACCAAAGTATGCTAACAGGGATCATTATCCTGGATTTGGTTGAGGTTGGCTAATAGTTTTGGTGGTACTGTGTCTCTTTTAAAAACTCAAGCTTCATTCATTCTTTTTTTTTTTTTTTTTTTTTTCTTTTTTTTTTTTTTGTTTAGTTTGGCAGTGGTTTCTGCAGTTTTTGATTAGTTGGATTTTTAAATCTCTTCTTCTATCTGTGTTCATATGCATATATATATATATATATATATATATATATATATATAAGAAATGGAATGGGATTCTCTAGATAACATTCAAAATAGCCCCAGTAAGGATCTGAGATTTTGAAGAAGGAGATGAGCTTGAACGAGGAGGAAGGAGGAGACGTTGGAGAAGGGAGAGAACCATAACCCGTCGTTCGTTTCTTAGGTTTTTTTCTTTTCAACATAAAGACCTAAGGGGTAAATTTGGGATTTTGAAAAAAAAAAGGGGGGGAATTGGCCAGACGATCTCAGGTCCGGCAGTTTGTCCTGATTTGAAATGTATTTGGAAAACTTAAGGCCCATTTTGAAATGTATTTATTATTTTGTCCTGTTTTGAAATCTCTCAAAAACTTAGGCGCATTTTGATATTTTCCCAACATGAAATAACAAACGACTATCGTGAGCTTCATATGAGGCATTAAATCCTGTGTTCCACATTTCATAAATAAAAAAACTCAAATAAGAACATGTTTTTGGATAAAAAAAGGTCATCATTCAACAAAACAAGTATTGCAAAAGCCTAAGCAAATAGTTAAAAATCAGAATCTGCCGACTTTTCCAATGATCTACTTGAACAGATATGCAGATGAAAGATAGAGATATGATTTGAAACCCATGGAAAATTTGTATGCACTTGCTCTTCCACAAATACATAAATGCAATGAAGCACTATTTCATATTCCACAGAAAGACAGAAGTTGTGCAGCGCATAGCAAAGACATCAAATACCAAAGAGTGTCTTACAACCCCTCAACGAGGGTATCCACCAAAGCAACCATTTTTTCTAGATAAATGCATGAAATAAGTGTACATGAACCTACAGAAATCTATAATTTTCTGTACCCAAACGGCAAATTGCTAAAGATGCTCTACGAGAAGATGCCAACAGAAGTGCAGCACACAAATCTCCCTCAGGAAGCCTCATTGAAGCTGTAAATACCATGGCGACAATAGCAATGATATTCCAAAATGCAACATACTGTTATAGCTCCTTTAACTATTTCAATGCACTTGTATGGCATGTCAACACATCATCAAACACCTATAAGTCGCTAAGATTTGTTCATGTCCAATTCCAGTGCCCGCGTACATGCAAACATGCATCTAACACAGTTAGAGCCGCACTATGCCTAATTTTGCAGCCAATAATCACTTCTCAAATTGTTACTACATTCAATTGAGGTCGGACGTGAAAATTTCACAAAAACAATAGCATTACACATTAGCTCAATAACCAACTACTCAAACCCAATAAATAATCTAATTTAATTATCACAATGATAACCAATTCCACACGCATTAGCTCAAAAACCATATCACACATGCCTAACAAAAATAAATTCAGTCCAGCTACTGATCTTTGCAACCAAAACCAAAAAGACGAAAATGGGAGCTCACAAACCTGGGGTCAATTACCTTTATTGTGCAGTGGTGGATCAACAATGCGCCTGAAGTTGTCACGAAGATCCAAGAAGTTCTGCCGCACAAGCAATGCACTCCTCCTTGTCTCCTTGAACTCCCTCTTCATCCCCGAGGGCAATCCCTCCGCCAAAACCGCAATCAAATCCGCCAAGCTACAAAAACCCCAATAACACAAATCACTAAAAAAAAAAAACACCAATCTGCCCCAAAAAGCATATCTTTCTTCGATTGATCGACTGACCTGAAGTCCATATAAGTGCAGGCGTCTTTGCGACCGAGTTCGGCGATGGAACGAGTCTTCGCGAAGAGAGGCAGGCCCTTGGGGCCGACGTCGAGGGTCTTGTCGATGGGTGGCGGGGGATCGGCGACATTGGAGAGGTCTTCTGGATCGGCGTCCTCAGCGTCGAGGTCTTCGGTGCCGGGGAAGGCGTCGTCGTCTTTGGTTGCTGTGGATGATTCTTTGGCGGATTTGTCTTTGGACTTAGGTTTGGATTTGGATTTGGATTTGGCAGCTGCGGTTTTGGAGGAGTAGAAGGAGGAAAGAGGAGAGAGAGGGGAGAGTTTCGGGATTGTAGGGATGATAAGGAAGGGGTTTTGGGAGGGTTTTAGGGTTTTCCTTGCAGCTGCTGCTGCGGCTGCTTGAAGAATGCAGCGGAGATGCATGGTTGAGTTTGAACCAGAAAGAGAGAGAGGGGTTTTAGAAGGTAAAAATGGTGGGGGTTTAGAAGAAGGAAACGGCGTTGGCCGCGTGGGTCGAGAAGGGAGAGAGTTGGGTCGGGAGCTGTCCAACGCTACATATGTTTACAGTGCTTATGCATAGTCACCTTGAGAGGTCAAAATGGGGTAAGAATGAGGTGATTTTCTTGTGAAAATTTTGACTGCTATGAAATAAAATGTGGGAGTATTTTACACCTCTCAGGTTAGAGTGCTAAAAAATACTCTCAAGCTAGAGGGAGGGTTTCTCTTGATCATTAGTCTTTTTTTTTTTTTTTTTCAATTTGGGCTCTAAAACTTTAATTTGAATTGTTCTTAGTTGTTAGTTTTGTATATATTAAGTATTTATAAATTTTGAAATAAGTAAGATCTTAGATATGTAATCTAAACTATTTGACGGTTACTCATGTGAAAAATGATGCTCTTAAACAAACATAATAATGTAGTTTGCGAGTGATAATTTAATGAATATACATAAATTATGTAATTTTTTTTTTGCAAGTGATAATTTAATGCATGTATAATTATGTAAATTCACACAAGCAAATTTTATATCTGTCAATCTCATTTTTCATATTCCATGCGTGAAGAACAAATGACCCCTTTAGATGGGAGAGATCAGATTTTGAGGATTTGTTGAGGGCATAATCGTCGCTTAAAAACTAGCTTCGTTTCTTCTTCTTTTTTTCTTTTTTTTTTTTGGGGTGTGCGTGCTTAAAAACTAGTTTGGCATGTTGAATGTGGATACCAAAATGAGAATGATGCATTTGTGAAATGCGGCAGTTCCATTCAAGTATTTTATATATGAAATATATGTGGCATCTGAGACTTGTTTACTTGCATAGAATGCATAGAGTTTGTTTTCATTTTTTATATTTTTGAACAAAGGGTGTCACAGTGCTTTGAGTTGGACTAATCTCTCTCAGGCAAGAGGGAAGCCCTAAGGAGAGGGGCACCGATGGACTCAACCTTCAGTTCGAGAAGTGGGTAGAACTACGGGTTGATACCAAGACCTCTAACTCCAGGAGAGGGGAGGAATTGTGGTCTTGACCACTCGACCAACCCTTCGGTTAGTGGATGAAGGATAAAAGGTAAAAGGTAAAGGATATAAGGTTGTGACTGAATGGGACTGTGACTTTCATCTTATTTGACGGACTAGGGCCATGGTTGCGTATTTATTTATCATCTTCCATTTATTGAAGTCCCATAAAAAAGGAGGTCATTAGATGGTCATCATTGGATATTCACCTTTAAATTTTCATTTTTAACCACTTATTGAAAAACAAAGTCTTAGATGTCCTAAAAGTTATTGGCCGTTTGATCAAAAGAAATGATTTTGAATTATCCATCTTTCCTCTTTAATTGGTAATTTGTAATGTCTAATGATTACTTTTAGAAAAAAAACTAATATATTAAACCTTTTTTTTTCTTTCTGTCTTTGTTTATTTTTTATTTATTTTTATCACAAGGCATGATTGAATACCATGTCCACGTGCGTTGTATATCATTACATTTACCTTAAAAAGCAATTTTGTTAGATTCCATAAAACCCAACAGCACCACCACACTTGGTTGCTCTCAGGCCAAGAACCATTGATCTACTAAGAAGACCACAATGAGTACTTTAACTATAACTCCCCGAGCTGCCACCACCCCTCAAGAAGCAGTGGCAGACCAAGGCATGGTTTAAAATCTCGGTCTCGGTCGCGGTATCGGCTGGGCCGAAAAACCGATATGATATCGGTATCGGTCGCGGATATCGGTCCGTCGCGGTCATCGCGGTGCGAATTTGTTTTTTAATCCAAAAAAATTCGTAAAAATATCCAAAAAATTCAGAATATTAGAAAATGCTAGAAAACAATATTTTTTTTCCATTAGTAACAACAATAAATCAAAATCTCAGTCACTTTAAATTATGAGTCATGTCTGTGTCGCAGTTCGCTGTCTTTTCTAGTATTTCATATAATGTAGTCATTATTGATGATCATGATCAATTTATTAGTGTAAAATATAAGAAAATAAATATAACATATCAATCATCATTTAATACTAACTCAATAATCAAAAAAGTTGTGAAATTCAAGACCATGAAGATGATATTAAAATCAGAAACATGATAGTGAGATCGATAAATCATAAAGCAGTTAGGCATCAAAGATTCATGGTTTACCTGAACTTAGAGGAGACTAATAGAGAGTAGAGACTATAGAGAGATTGGTGAGTATGACTGTATGAGTGTATTACAGATTGACAACCTAATTCCAAGTGGAGTGTCGGCCTGGCTCGATATCATCGTCATCATTTCTTCGGTATTGGCTAAAAAGATATGCTCCATACTGTTGTGCAGCACTACCATACCTATGACCATATTTAGATTGTTCTTGATAAGATGATGAACTATCTTGATCCCCCGTGGATTGAGATGACTGGTTGTACTCATATGGCATGAAATAGTGATGAGGGACATGAAGAGGTCGTTGGGAAATTGGTGGGGGAAGCCTCCCTTGCTCAATTAACATCTGTTCAATAGAAATAAGCGGTGTTGGTGAAGGGGGTGCCCAATTAGAGTCATATGAATAACCCCCATGCTGTCCATACATGGCACCTTGTTGGCCAACATAACCCCCATGCTGTCCATACATGGCACCTTGGCCAACATAACTCCCATGATGACCATGAGTAGCAGCGCTACTACTACCCCCTGCCTCAGTCTGTCCAACATGTCTGACATAGCCACGGCGAAGATTTAACTCGGTAGCATTAGGAAAATGTTCAACTGTTTCATAAGTGACGGGCTCATCATCTCTATAATGACCCTCATCCCCGGGAGAGTCAGGTGGAATTCCTGCTGATGATGAAGAAGTATAAATACTTGACTCACTCTCCTCGTCCACCTCCTTTTCCCTTGGCTCACTCGTATCAGGTGCGCGCCTCTGCTGCATTGTCAAATTTATTTCTTCTATCCTTTCTGCAGCCCTCACTGGCTCAGGCTTATCCCCAGTCAATTCCTCCATCAACTCCTCAAACTCTGGGTCTTGATCTAACACTGGTTCTTCTTGTTCCTCTAGCCATTGACCTAACACAGTATCCTCTTCTGAAAAAATATAGTCCAAATTAATTGGACAGAAATATTCCCGATGATCCTCAAACTGTCTTCTCCTTCTATTTTTGCTCTGGAGCTTGAGGTTGTAGTGGATGTAGACCAATTTATTTAGCTTCTGCATTGTCAATCTATTTCTTGGTCTAGTGTGGATAAATGAGAAGGTGCTCCAGTTTCTTTCACAATTGGAAGACGATGTAGTTTGACTAAGGACTTTAATAGCAATTGTCCTTAGTGTAGGAGCACTCTCTGCATAATTCAACCACCATTCAGCTGAAAAAAAAATAGAAATGATATTAGAGTCAATAAAATTATAATAAGTCTCTGAATAATATAGAGACGACATCACAATCAATACCAGGATAGGTCTGTGTGATCGCTCTCCGCGCAGTCGTCGTTCCAAAGCTTTCAGCGCGTACATTGTATATGTCAATCTGAAGACATTAACGTAAAAAAATAAATTAGAGAAATTATAAATTACAATGTTATATACTTTTTTCCTTAATTATCCTACCTGATTAGTAGCCCAAATTGCTTCATCTGTACTCGCTGCCAATCTTTCAATTACATTTTTTAGTCTCAAACGGATTTCATCAGATATGTGTCCATCCATAAATTGGGGATTAAAGAAGTACCCTATAAAACCAATAAATTTTAGTCATTGATAAATTAATATAGTGAGGACTAAGAAAAGATTGGAGAGTTGAATACAACAATTCAAGTATTAAAGGAAATAGCATTCACTGTCCGGCAGTGTGTAAAACATGTTTCAATTGTCGTCCCCATCGATTATCGATGATCTTCCAAAACTTTTTGTAATATTTACAATCTACTTGAATAGCCAGCTTTGATCTCTCCATGGCCTCATGTAAGAAGCCCATTGTTGGCTTATCATCGCCATCAACCAATCGAAGAACCTTTATTAGGGGGATCAAAAACATTCAAAACACCCTTCACATGAGGCCAAAACTTGTTGGACTCAATTATTTTACATACTTCAAGAGTAATGGGACTTGGCCTCTTTCCCCATTTTGAATTTATGAACTCATGTGATTTTATCAATTGGAGAAGTCCTTCTCTATACTTGTAAACACTTTCGATAGCAATGAAGTGGGTGGCAAATCTAGTGATGCCAGGTCGTAGTAATTCATGGTTGTCTGTATACGTTTTCATCATGGAAATGAGTCTATATGATTAATAAAAAAAATTGGTGATCTTCTTTATCTTACCAATCATTTGCTGCATGACTTTTCCTTTTGCAATATCTTCAAGCATTAAATCCAGGCAATGTGCTGTACATGGAGACCAGAAAATCCTTGGCCTTTGTTTCATAAGCATCATTCCTGCTGCCTTCATATTTGCAGCATTGTCGGTAACAACCTGAACTACACAATCTGCCCCAATTTCTTCAATCACTTCATTCAATAACTTATTAATATATTTTGCATCTTGAATGTAATCAGTTGCATCAACTGATTTGATAAACACCGTGCCCATAGACGAGTAGACAAGAAAAATCAAGAGATGACGATGTGTAATGGTCGTCCACCCATCGCACATTACTGTGCAAACCTCTTTCCTTCCATGCTCATTTGAAAAGTTTGCACCAAGCCTGCAACTCCTCATACTCTTTTCAACACAAACATGCCCAATCTTATAAGGGGTGGGTGCCTTTATACCTGGACCATGTTCTGCAGCTGCATCTAACATGGTGGTGAAATAAGGAGAAGATGCCTTGTTGGGAGGAATGCCTCCATCTAAAAAAAACTTCCCAGTGGCTCTCACTAGATGTTCTATTGCTTTACCAAACTTGCCCTTTAATGCTTTCATAATGCTGGGTTGCTTTGATGTTGGTTTTCTATAAGCAAATGGGTCAGTTGGCCCCACATGTTGAGGTGCATGTGTAGGAGGTCTTTCAATCTCCTCAATGTCTGGATCCTGACGGGGTTGTTTTTTGACTAAAATGCCGACGCAAACTCGCTCCCCCAGGTCCGGATGACCCACCACCATGCTCATATTGGCTACCTCTAGAGGCTGCTTCATATTGCATTCTTCGCCTCTCTTCTTCCTCCTGAAGCGATCTCACACTTTTTCTCCTAGCCCTCCTCATTTTTGGATCTTCATTGTCATCTTCGGAGGAACCAAATACTTCTTCTCTACAAGCATCAAGTTCTTCAGTTCTTCTTCTTTGTTGTACAACTTTCTTTTTTTGCAGATGCATTGAGGAGCTCCTTCATTTCAGCAGTTACATTCGGTGGCACTTTATGACATTTTATTCACCCTGTCCTGATACATGTGCAAATGTTGTTTCAATCGAGTAATCCCGCCATTGAGCACTTTTCCATAATAATTACATTGTACTTTACTTTTGCTTCCAACTGCTTCACCGTGGCTCCATACTGGATCTGTATATCACGCACCAATCTTGTTCCTATAAAATAAGAAATTCATGTAATACTCTAACAACAATTATTTTTAGAAAAAAAGATTTAATAAATCATTTTCAAAATCCTAAATATATAGATACAGCATAAAAGTATGTAAATCAATCATTTACACACCATACAATGATCATGAATCATTAAAAGAATATATTTATGATGAAAGCTCCAAAAAAATGATATATTTATAATTCAAATATTAAAAAATCCGAAAATAAAATAATTAAATAAAAATTAAATCATGTTTATGACTATGAGTAGTTGTAGATCTATTATCTACACACTATTAATAAGCCATTAAGCCTTTGGCATATGAGTATATCACAAATATGCTAACAAGTAACAAAAATTATTTTTAAGAAAAAAATTTTTAATAAAATCATTTTCAAAATCCTAAATATATAGATCTAACATAACAGTATGTAGATCAATCATTTACACACCATATGTAGATCAATCATTTACACACCATACAATGATCATGAATAATTAAAAAAACATATTTATGATGAAAGCTCCAAAAAATGATAAATTATAATTCAAATATTAAAAAATCTGAAAATAAAATAATTAAAATAAAAATTTAAATCATGTTTATGACTATGAGTAGATGTAGATCTATCATCTACATACTATTAATAAGCCATTAAGCCTTTGGTTAGTATCACAAATATGCTAACAAGTAACAACAATTATTTTTAGGAAAAAAATTAATAAAATCATTTTCAAAAATCCTAAATATATAGATCTAACATAAAAGTATGTAGATCAATCATTTACACACCATACAATGATCATGAATAATTAAAAGAACATATTTATCATGAAATGCCCAAAAAATGATATATTATAATTCAATATTAAAAAATCGAAAATAAATAATTAAAATAAAAATTTAAATCATGTTTATGACCATGAGTAGATGTAGATCTATTCATCTACACACTATTAATAAGCCATTAAGCCTTTGGTTAGTATCACAAACATGCTAACAAGTAACAACAATATATTTTAGGAAAAAAAAATTAATAAATCATTTTTCAAAATCCTAAATATATAGATCTAACATAAAAGTATGTAGATTAATCATTTACACATCATATAATGACCATGAATCATTAAAAGAATATATTTATGATAAAATCCCCAAAAAATTATGTATTATAATTCAAATATTAAAAAATCCGAAAAAAAACAAAAAAAATGAAAAAAAAAAGTTTAAAATCATGTGTATGAGTAGATATAGCATGAAAGTACGTAGATCTAACTTCTAAATGAAGAAAACAACACAACTACACAAGTAACAAACCCAAATGATTTATAATTTCATCTAAAAAAAATAACATAATAAAATACTTTAATTAAGTTGATTTTCTCTTACCTTAGATAATATTTTCTTCAAAAATAGAAGTGGAATTTGAAAAATGCAAGAGGGATGTATGAAGAAGAGGGGCTGCTGGTATGGGTAGTAAGAAGATGAGAAGAGAGGAGAAGAAGATGAGATGGGTGGAAAAAAATGAGAAAAAACAAAGTTTTAAAGCATTATATCATGTCTCGGCCGATATTTTGAAAATATCGGCCAAGATATCGGCTCCACCGATATTATCAAAATCTCGGCTGATGGGCCGAGATTTTGACGATTTTTACCGATTCCGATATCTCATCGAGAGATATCGGATCGGGTATCGGCCGATACCGGTTCATATTGGCCGATATGAACCGGGTATCGGCCGGTTTTTAAAACCATGGACCAAAGTACAGGGGTACGGGGGCTGAAGCCCCACCCTTCTTGAAAAGTTGAAATTTTTTAAAGAACCTCCTGTAAATTTTAATAATTAATATGTATTTTTTATTTTGTTTACATTTTTTCCTCCACACAATATTTCTTTTACATTAAGCCCCCAAGTTTAATTTTCTGGATCCAGCCTTATCAAGAAGTACCTACCTTCTTCTCGGATCAAAGATATTGTCTAATTAGGGTGAAGGGTCTTCCACAGAAGTCAGGGAATGAAAATTTATATAGAAGGTCCTTCTTTTGGAGTGGTTTTGATTGACAATGTGTCATGCTGTCTTAGTCGATGGCTGTTCTTGTGTATTGTTGTGGGGTTGTTGGCTGGTTCGGTTTTCTATTATTGTAGTTTGTTTTTTTGTTGTTGTTTTTCATGAATTCATATAGAGATAGAGAATCACTTTGCATTCATTTTGATTGACGTCATCACTGGCTTTCAACTAA
>QPKB01000003.1:10266383-10376146 GCA_003546025.1 Camphora micrantha | reverse complement strand
GATGGTGCTTCTTCTAGCTTGAGAAAGAAGAGGGGTCTTCCATATGGGACTACTCATGTCCTTCTAGGTTGTTCAATTTTCATTTTTCTTTTCCCCTCTCTCTCTCTCTCTCTTATCCGAGTCCACCCTTCTAATCTATTTCCTAAAGCACTCTTTTATTTGTGCCTTGTCTCAAACCCATGACCTAATGATCCAAACAATTGGTTTAAACCATTGTGCCAAGGTAGAGATAGGCTAATTCCTAAGGCACACAAGGTTCATCTTTATTAGATGATCTCAGCTCACTAAGAAATGGTTCCTAAGTGGGCGGTCCAAATTAGTTTAGTTCTGTTACTTATCCATAATTTTGGCCTTTGTGTGGACCAATTTTGGATTTTCCCATATCACTTTAGATGCATATTAATTGGATAGGCTTGAGCATGGTGTCCATTGATTTTATTCCCCATGTCACCCAACTGTGATTGGCAAATTACAGCTTAAATCAAGAAATTTAAAAGGTCAACAATTGATTACTCCTGATTGTCCATAATGTAGACCCCACTATGGATTGAATCTTTTTACTAAAAACCAATTTGGCTGAATGTTCTAAACCATAGGTGTGTTGTGTTTCTCATGATTATCTATATTATTTATCATCAATTTCTACTGCTAATACTTGCACCATTAATATTCTTAATGTGTTGTAAAAATAATTTACAGGTATTAATAGAACCATGCTCCCTTCACTTCATAAAAATCTGGAAACCACAGTTTTGGGTCGTGACTATTGCTAGGTCCATGGTTAACAAAATATCTCTTACTTAACTATCAAGGTGATGGGGGGTTGGGAAGAGTTGGCCAATTGGAAGGTGGACAGTTTCTAAACTTATGTAGGTCAATTTTCTTCTCTTATTTTGTCCTCATCCAAAAGATCCCCCATGGATTCTTGGTTATTAACTAAAATCCAGGAAACACTAATGTGAAAGAAATTTTTATGAGAGAGAGTGTGAGGGGGAGAACCAATTTATGCATGTTCCCTAACCTATCAATTAAGGAGGATAGCTTGCTGTCAAAGATGACCTCTGTGCTCTATGCACAATTGGGTGCACAAACAAGGAATTTAGATACCTCTAGAAAAGCTTAGAATAGGATCATAGGACAGCAGATTAGGTGAAACATCTCTTACTAATTCCATAGATTTAGGGAACTAAACGCGGAAACCTTCATCTAGAGAAGAAGCTAGCTACATCATCCAACAAAGCTGGCATTGTGAGATCTGATCTGCTTGAAGAGGAGACAGGTCACCATTTCACATGCCTAGTAATATATGGCCAAGGAATGGAAAAATTCAGCTCCCTCAGTGCTAATACACCCTTGAAGAGCCAAGACATTGTAACATGCAACATAAATAGCATAGAAACAAGAGAAGAAAAACAAGTGAAACATGATGAAGGTCATCAAATGAAAACTTAAAAGAAAGCAACACAAGCCATTCAAATTGAAAAAAAGGACAAATGCAAGGCAAGAATAACAGCTCTATTCAACATACACAGGACATAACCACCATGGTGTCTATAAAAGTGAGAACCCAATAACTTGTAATAGAGCCCAAACAGAATGCAAGGGAAGAATAGTGATTGCAATGTTATATTTATCATGCAAATAAAGGAAGTTGGTCCATCTTCTTCTTAGTTTTTTTTTTTAATTTTTTTTTTTTCAAATATGCATTCGGAAAAGTTTGTGGGATCCATTGGCCTCATAAAATATTAAAGGCTTTGAGAACCATCCTTCTAAATACACGCGATGTTGACGACCATCTGACCTAAGGCAATGAAGTAAAAAGACAACAGAGTCTTTAATTTGATTCATCCTTTTGAGGCCTTAAAAATCAACATCTGAAAAGAAGGAGTAGAGTTGAGTTGTTGTCACCAATTCTTTAGTATAAATACAATGTCATTCAGGTATATCAGGCTTATCATCATACAACAACTCAGGATCAGCATCAACAAACCCTTCCCTTTAATTTATGAGGCTAACACCTTCAATTAGAGAGGAAGAAAGGGAGATAAAAAAGCAATAAACAAACCCAAAAAGTAAAAGAGTTGAGATGAACCAAACAGAGAGAACAATTAAACTTGAGAAGGATGGGATGGCCAAAATAAAGCAAGTACTGATTTACATTATTTGGGATTCTTCGTTATCACATTAGCATGTCATCTTTCTTCTTTAAATATATATATATGATAGACTATGACAGCTAATTCATATCTTTTGTGGGGATGTGTTGGATATGTACGTGGACCAGTAAGTGCATAGGAGTTGCCTTTGTCAAGAAGGTGGTTTTGGGTTGTCTTCAAACATCTTTTACACCAGGTCAACTAGCAATAAGTGGTAGTTTAGAGTCGTTTAGTAGCAACCATGCCGACCACAACACCACTAGCCGACCACATCAGCAAAAAACAGACCACAACCACAACCAATACATCCAACCAAACAAAAAAAAAAAAAAAAAGACTTAACACCCCAAAATGCCTTAGCCGACTAACCCCTCCCATGTCACGTCAGAGTCCATGAATGAGCTACACCATTCATCCTCCTAAGAATGAATTCAAAATAAACAGTCTCAAAAGAGGACACCAAGACTTTTATGTAGGACAAGATGATTGGACTGATTTCCGGATCCTTGCCTTTGTTGGGAGCCTGCTCCAACTTTTTAGCATTCGAAAAAACAACAATTCTAGCAAAACCTGTGTCTTTAGCCTTCCTTAAAACAAAGATGATCGCCCCGTTTCAGCTTCCTAAGAAGAAGAAACCTTCTGCCCTTGTTTTGCTCCTTCATAAATGATAGAGCCATTCAAACTAATCATAAATCATGTGTGGCTTTTCCATTAGTGGCGCCATAAGCTATGTTAGAGAAGACTAGAACAGTCTCCTCATTTGAGTCACTCTAGAGTAAAGTTCTCCACTCAAATTGCTCTAAGTTTTGGTATTAAGAGGTAGATTAGGCTCCGATATCATTTTTTAAAACTAAGTTTATCTCACTTTGGTGGGTTCTAAAAGGATTCCTCTGAAAAGAAAATCATTCCTAGCAGCGGCAGACCTTGGAGGAGGAGGAGGAGGAGGATTGTATGAAGTTTGGACTCCTTTTTCCAATTAATTTTCCAAAGACTCAACAAGACTCATAAACCAATCAGATAATTTAAAAAACCAAAAAATCCACTTGGCAAATAAGAGATTAGATTCTACTTCAAATATTTTAAATATAACATTGCAATCAATAATTTATAGGCAGACGAAAAATCAAGCCCCACATGATTCCAATGAGATAACAATCTATAAAAATTTTGAAACCAGCCCACTTCAGCCAATCATCATCATCATCATCAATATCTACTCTCTAGCAGGTGCCTCACATTCACCCATCATTCCTTGTGCTCACTTTGTAATGAATTTTCCCAACCATGTCATACCCAACTACAACACCAACACCATCAACTTGTCTGAATCACCAAAAAAAGACCAACAGACCCATATGAACCAATGTCAAAACCTCTTTAAGGCCCACACAAACCAAAAATTCATCTCTTTGAAGGTCCAAGAATGGAATTTTTAAACCCATATCCTTTCTTTGACCATCTAAAAAAAAGTCATCTAAAACCATCCAGTTAGAATCACACTTTCACCATATGCAAATGCCTCTGGCCTTTGCATAAAAACTGAGTTAAAAAAATAATAATAATAAATAACAGATAACAACAATCTACTTGGAAACAAAAAAGACTCCAATACCAATAAAATCTAAACCCATCAGATCCATGGAAACCAAAATCCAAGCAAAAAAAAAAAAATGACAAAAAACTCACCTTCAGACCGAAATAGCAGCAAGGAAAAGGCAAAGGCAGCGGGACAGCACGGATCACGCGGGAGGGCACAATGCAGAGAGGGGGAGCGAGGGAGGCTCCGGCAGGGGCGTGGGCGCTGGAGGGCACAGTGCTGGGAGGGAAAAAATCGAGAGAGAGAGAGAGAGAGAGAGAGAGAGAGAGAGAGAGAAATCGAGAGAGAGAAAGGGAGAGGGAGCGAGGGAGAGAGAGGGAGAGGGAGAGGGAGAGGGAGAGAGGTCGCAGTCGATGGGCACAGGAGCAGAGCGAGAGGGAGAGGGAGGGAGAGATAGAGAAATAGAGAGAGAGAAAGGGAGGGGAGGGAGAGAAAGGGACCGGACCGCAGGAGGGCTCCGGCGCAGGCGAGCTCCGGCGAAGGCAGGTGCGGCGAAAGGGCAAAGCGCGGGAGGGGCAGAGCAGAGCGCGGGAGGGGGAAAAAATTCGATGAAAACAGTGAAATGAAGTGGGTTTTCGCGGTGGGGATATAGGGGAATTTTTGCGACCGCCTTTGCGACCGCCAACGGCGGTCGCTAATGGTCCTATTAGCGACCGCCACTGGCGGTCGCCCGCTTCTAGCTGCGCCAAAACGCCCTTTTCTAGTAGTGTATGTTTCTTAATTGACCTTGCTCTTGATTTGATTGCACTTTCGCTTGCTTTGATTGCAATTTGATTTAAAGCAAAGCCTTTTTTGCTTACGTGTGCAGGGGCATTTTGGTCTTTTTAGTGCGTCATTTTTATCAAAGGACTGTTGGTGTTACGAAAAGATATCGTGGACCTTAGCCTTTAAAATCAAATGATGAAGGACCTACGGCTAAAAGCCTTTTAAATTAATAGCTATGTTGTAAGAAGTTTTCAATTAAAAAAAGCCTATCCATTTAAAGCTATTTTCCGGCAACTTTTTTCTTTAATTTTTTTTTGGAATATCCGAATTACCCTTCATTGAAGTAAAATCCTCGTCCACTTCCTGTGCATTATTCTCGTTTCTCCAGTGTCCTCATGGTAATTAAGGACAACCAATGTCTCAACGGTGATTGGCGGTATGTAGTGGTTGTAGGAACCATGTCACGACTTTTAATGAAGGATAGTTGGGGTATTATAAAAGTATTAAAGAAAAAAGTCACAAAAAAATATCTTTAAATTGTCGTTAGATCTAAAAGTCCATTTGGAACTGTAGCACGTTAAATAACTTACAAAATGCTTCACATGTTGTATCCTTACTCATTGCTGCTATTATGAGAAAACCACACTAATATCTGTACCTTAACTTGGCCAAAAACTAGACGTCACCAAAGAAAAGACAGCTTCACATGCCAACAAGCATGGCTCGGCTTGACTGGGAATGGGCCTTTGTTCAGATCGTAAGCTAGTCTAGAACAAGCTTAGCTCATGTACTAGCGATGACGTTGATATTAATAGAAATTCCCCTTCCATATATAGTAGCTGGAAAAGTCTCCTTGTCCCGGGTTTTTGTTAGGGACATGGACCGAACGGTCCCTAAGAAGATTCTGCCAAATCATTTCTAGATTCAATCCAAATCCTACACCTGATATATAGGAAATGTACCAACCATCAACTAATTCCGAGCCGGGATCACTAACTAATACTAATATAATAGAAAAGAACTGTCTTTTCTGTATACTTTTCCGGGATCCAACGGTCCTAGGGACCGTTCGGTCCATGTCCCGGGACAAAACCCGGGACATGTAGCATTACTGATAGTAGCTCATGTACTTGATGCTTAACGTACCCATTCAACTAATGTCATTTTCTACTCAAATTAACTTATTGGCCGGATGCTTGACTCAATGCGTGGTGGAGAAACCGTCTTGACTCGCACGTCTGCTTTCTGCTTGACGAATTCCTTAATCGTTTGACCCGTCTAACTCACAGGTCATGAGAGTTTGATTGGCCTACTAAATATTAGTCCAATTAGTATCCTAGTCGTGGTTTTAGAATATGATTTTGAACATGGTATTTAGTCGTTGAAGATGTTTGTGGTGATAGCATTTTTATTAAAATAATATTATTAAATAACTTTTATAAAATGATAATTCTGTTAGTCTTTTTTTTTTAATTGTTTCTGAAATCTTTTAGATATAACAAATGGTCAAAAACCATATTATCGAAATGGTGAAAATAGTGTTTCAATACATACTCTATATTTTTTGTTGTAAATGTATTGTATGTGTGAAAAACATGTATAAAACTAAATTCACTTTATTTGCTTTTCTTCCCTTTTACTTTATTTCTTTATTCTAATTTTAATCTCTATTTTAACTCTTTTGATGTGAGCTGTTGGATTGAGTTAATTCAACCGGAGGCTTAACAGTAAATCCAAGGGTTAGCTCAGTTGACATAGGACTGCGGTTTGCACATGGAGGTTGAGGGTTCAAAACTGCACTATCACACTGAGGCCACAGGGGATTTATCATGCTTCCTCTGGGTCCATAGGGATTATTTTAGCTCCAAAGGGATGAGACACCCTCAGTTACGAAAAAAAAAAAAACTCCTTCGCTTCCAATAAAAAGTTGTCATGGATTTAGGTAGGTCCGTCACTATATCTCCATTGAAATCAAACCATTAAAAAAATACTCCGACCTTGTTTTATCAAAAAGGAGAATTTTACAACAAAATTATATCCAACCTCGGATTGATCACAACTAAAGTACATAATTTGACATCTTTTTTTTTTTCTTCTTATTTTGGGCAAGTCTAGACACTTATAAGCATGCATCTACGTGGGCACAAGTAGCAGGCATATGAAATATATGATGAACAGTCAAGGACCGGGTGAGTTTGAACCTGAATTATGCACTTATGAAGGCCAACTACAGGGGTGGAATAGGGGGTCGGCAGTGGGTGGCCATGGGCCCCCAAATTTTTACAAAACTCTTTTTGGCCTTTTGCACAGCCTCCACACAACCACAAAAATCCGCCCCAATGAAAGAGTTACCAGTAAGTAACCAAGAGATGCGACGTAACACTACTTTGACTTCATAGTAATTAAAATAACAACTTTGGATTAAGTAGGAAATGGATTTTAAAGATAACAAGTTTACATGCAATTCGACTAAAATACACTGAAATTAATTTCTACAATAGATAGTTTCCTAGATGATAATTTCAAAATGCTGAAGGAGAAGTACACTCGTTACGTAAGGAAATGACCTGAACCAAAATAAAAATAAAATGGGTTGAGTTCAACCCAATTCACACTTTTTCCCCTTCTTTTTCATGTCGCAAATGGCAGTAGTGTCGAATGATAATGGGAAGTGTTGTGCTAAATCATCACCGGCCAATCTCTAGTGCTGACATGTTGTGGTTGGTCAAACTATCTTGTCCGATCACACTCCCATTTCCATTGTAACCTGCAGAGGTTTCACCGAGTAAGCTCTGTGTTTCTTCATGGTTCTTTTGGACCCAAGGATGCTCCACAGCCCTTCTCAACCCTTCTTGCTCCATTGCCACTTCCTTCATTGAAGGTCTCTCTTCTCCTTTTACTTTCAAGCATCGCTTGGCAAGTTCAGCAACTGCCACCAATTGATCCACACCACCTTCATCCACGATCCTGTTCTCCAAAACTTGAAAAAGACGATGTTCTTTCAACGATTTGACAAAATACATAGACAGACTTCTCTCTTCTTGAGATCTATTCATGCAAATGGGCTTTTCACCTGTCAAAAGCTCTACCAAAACAACCCCAAAGCTATAAACATCACTCTTCTCAGTTAATTGGCCTGTATGAAAGTATTCTGGATCCAAATACCCTAAGGTCCCTTGCACTAGGTAGGGGTGTAAAAAAAAACCGAGAAACCGTCTAACCGAACCGATCCGAACCAAACCGCGGTTAATAACCGTATTCCACGGTTCGGTTACGGTTACGGTTAATGAAATTCAAAAACCGCATGTTCGGTTCGGTTACGGTTTTCCAAAAAAATTCACTGCGGTTAACCGAACCGAACCGTAAAATGCGGTTTGGTTAACCGCACACGGTTAACCGTACCATTATAAAATAAAGGAAAAAAAAAGGGGGGCTGAATGAAAGTTTTCGCAATACATAAGTAAAAATTTTCGCAAAATTGACTGGACTTAAGAAGTTATTGTATATTAAACCAAAAAAGAATATGCAAATTGAGAAATTAATATTCAAATTTTTCCACGGTTATTAACCGTAACCGAACCGTCTTATACGGTTAACCGCGGTTCGGTTTTCTACGGTTTTTGTCTGCACGGTTACGGTTACGGTTTTCAAATACAGAAAACCGCGGTTACGGTTCGGTTAACGGTTATCCCAAAATAACCGGTTAACCGAACCGTTACACCCCTAGCACTAGGGTAGTAATTTGTGTTTGATCCAAAGGCACTAATCTGGATGCTCCAAAATCAGACACTTTGGTTGTCAGATTCTCATCTAAGAGGATGTTGGCAGACTTCACATCTCTGTGAAATATGGGAATTGATGCGGCAGAGTGCAAATAAGAAAGTGCCCCTGCGGTCTCTGAAGCAATCCTTAAACGGTTCTCTAAAGATAGGGAAGATGAATGTTCTTCATCATGGATGTGATCGAAAAGGGTCCCATTAGAGATGAATTCATACACCAATAGTGGAACTTGTGTCTCCAAACATCATCCCAAGAGCTTCACTACATTTCTGTGGTTAATTTGGGACAAGATGAATACCTCATTTATGAACTGTTCAATCTGGGACTCATCAACAATTTTAGACTTCTTGATTGCAATAATTGTGTGGTCAGGTAAAACTCCCTTATATACAGTGCCGTAGCCGCCTCGGCCAATAATTTGAGTCTCATGATACTTATTTGTAGCCCTTTCTAGTTCTTCTGCACTGAATATTTTTGTTGTCGCACCAACCCTATGTGAAGTGATTTGTTGCTGCAGCAACAAACCTCCATTTTGCCGGAAGAACTTCTCTTTAAGTTGAAGGAGCTTTCTTTTCTTTAATCCCCAATATAACCAAGAACCAACAATGAATACAAATAAGAGGCTTGAAACAGTTCCTGCATGGACATATGCAAAGATAAGAAGAGAATCTAAACAATTTACCCCATATTAATCCTTCTAAAACTCGATTCATCTGTGTAACTCAAAAAGGGTGTTCATTTAGTGATAGGCGAGTTTGACTTAATTTTTTCAAGGCTTGCTTGGATCTGGTCAGCTGATGCCTTCATATTGCTTCAACTGGGTGAGTGAGTAGTATTTAAGAGTGAGTTTTGAACTTTGTTGTTTAGAAATTATCAATGGCTTGCTTATAAAATTGTTAAGCCACTGCAGCCCCTCCATCATTTTTGGTTTATTTTTCAAAAAGGATCTCATATTATTTAACAACCTCAGAAGAAGGCCTCCAGTAGAGGCCTTTTTGACGCAGGTGATTTCTGGCGGTAATCTTTCCCTAACTGCCACGGAATATCTAGAGAAGATATTCTCTGAAGTTTTTAATGAAGAAGCTATTTTACACAATGTGATTCTTGATCTGCCTTACGCTTAATGAAGTTTTTCCATGTAGGCCCCTGGTTTCTGGTATACTTAATTATCTGAAGTTCTATTTAGGCTCTACATTTTAAATCTAATTCTAAAAACTTATGTAAAAGGACTTGGGGAAAGTCATTTTGTTGCCACATTCGATTGTTGGTTCATTAGTGTGAATCTAACATAGGATACTCGGACTCGACCCAGTGTCTTGTCCCTGGGTAAGTGAGGTGCCTCTACCACTGTGCTATCACATGTTCAGCAATTTTTCCCTCCTTTTAAAAAATCTATTCAATTTTTATTTAGTTGCACTAGAAAGTTAATTTCTTTCTCCCATTTTAATTAAGGCTTGTCATTTTTATTTTAACTAAATATCAAAACTAGTTTAGTGGCTTTTTTTTTTTTTTAATTTTCAAAAGTTAAAAACCTAGAAAGTCCAGCCAAAGACGCTCTAGCTTGCAAGACAAGGTGAAAAATAGCTTATGGGATTGAATCACCATTAAAAGCTAACCAAAGTAATTAACCCTATCATGAAACCAAAATTTTCTTTTCATCGGCTGCTGTGTTGTTTTTTCCAGGGTGATTTGTTTTCATCAACTTTGGAAAGTGTCGTAAAAGCAGGGGTATTGGTAGAATTTCGAATACTACAGCGCATTTTTTTATATTAAAACTATAGGTGGAGGGCTATATATAAAATTCCATTTTTTTTCACTTTTGCATTTCATTTTTATTTCACTCTGAATTGCTTAACAAACCCCCTATTTGAAAGGAGGACAAATTAGGGACTGACTCAACTTTGAGAAGATTACCTAGAATGACCACGATTAACTGTATCCTGGGCGTGCAAGAATAATCCCCCTCAATGTTGTTGCATTTACCCGCTCCGCAGGGATGGGGTGTGTTTTGCACTCATCAATATCTGCATAGTAACACCAAAGCAGACCAGAAAGAATGTGTTAGGGCAAGAAAGACATTCAATCTATAGTGGAGTGTCAAGAATATATATCAATTTTGAAACGCTATATCTCATCCTCATGATTCATGAATATTAAAACAGTACAATATCCACTTTTAGTTGTGTTGTGGATTGTCTAGATTTTTGTAGTTAATAATGAATAATTTGTTTTATTTCATTTTGCACTTATAATAAGAGAACCTTCCCATCGTTGTAAATTTTCAAAACATTTGAACTCGGTATTTTTTCGAACATGTTAATTAAGACCCTTTCAATATTTTTTTTAAAAGCTTTTTAATTTTTTTGGAAAATTTTTTATTTTTTTTCTCAAAAAGGTTTTTATTTTGGAACGTTTGTTTCTTTCTTTCGGGTAAGCAACTAAGTTTTTTGAGGGAATTTCTCAAAATAGTTTATTTTTTGTCCTAGCATCATGCTAAAATATTGTTAGATTAGGATTCTTTTCTTTATATGAGAAAGGGGTGCCTTTGGTGACAAGCTCCCACCTACATTTAAGTCCATGACCGCTCCAGTCATTATATCATAAGTAGGTAGTGAATTAATTAGCTGGTAGAGGTGAATGGACTTGGAGAAAACGAACGAGGAAGGAGGAAGAAGAAGAAGAAGATGAAATATCACTCTAAAAAACAATAAAAAGAGGTACCCTAGGATCAGTACAGTTGATACTGACGTTTTGGGTCCTTTTACTCCAATGACGCTAATAAGGGAAGTTTTTTGATAAAATCCGAATTTATATGTGATGAAGTTGAGTCTGACCCAAAATTTTGGCTACAGCCCGCTGCCAAAGAGCCCTCTGTTGGGAAGGCGGGGAGGGGGGGGGGGGGGGGGGGGGGGTTGAAGTGTGGGAAAAATTATTTTGAGGGTGTTTGGGAAAGGGGGGAGGGAAAAATGGGGATGAGGGGGGAAAAAAGGTGTACAAAAATTTTTCCCCCCAAAAATGGGGAAATGGGAGGGGAGGGGGAAAGGGTAAATTTACCATATTGCCCTTATTATATTAAAAGAGGAATTTAATCGTTTTTTATAAAAGTAAGGCAAAAGGTAATTTTCTCTTTTATCTCAGCTTACAAAACAAAACCTCATTTTCCACTTTTCTTCCCCCTTACTTTTTTACTTCCCGAACAAGAGGAGGTAAAAATTAATTTTTCCTCCCCTCCCCTCACCCTTCATTTTCCTTCCCCTCAAATTCCTCCCCTCCCTTCATTTTCCCAACAGGGGGTAAGAGGACTTACGGTCCGTTTGGGAAAATGAAGGGGAAGGGAGGAAATTTAAAGGAGTAAGGAAAATGATGGGAGGGAAATTAATTTTACCTCCTCTTGTTTGGGAAGTCAAAAAGTAGGGGAAGAGAAGTGGGAAAAGGTAGGATTTGTTTGTAAGTGAGATAAAGAGAAAATTTACCCTTTTGCCCTTACTTTTTATAAAAATAGTTAAAATTCTCATTATTTTATATTAAAGCGCGCAATATTGTAATTTTACCACTTTTCCCCCTCCTCTCCCCATTTCCCCCATTTTTGGGGAAAAAATTTTGTACTCATTTTCCCCACCCCCATCCCCCATTTTCCCTCCCCCCATTTCCCAAATACCCTCCAAAAACAATTTTTACACCCCCCCCCCCCCCCCCCCCCCCCCCCCAACAGAGGGTAAATAATGGGTGGACGTACGGCAATGAGTAGCCTCACAAATTTCTTGCGAGCCCAGGCTGAGAGATATTTAAGTCCAACTTTAACGATTAAGGTGGGCATGGGACTGATATTTAAGTCCAACTTTAACGATTAAGGTGGGCATGGGACTGACAAGGGAAGGGTGAAGGTCACGATGAATTACCCTCCCATGCCTGCTTGGTTTTGAGCTTTCTACTAAGTACGAACACTCCATTGAAATTCAAGATTATTATCTCACCGTATTCTGTTATGAAGGTTATTTTAAGCCGGTCAGAATTATTCTAACCGTCAAGTGTTCTGTACTAAATGGATCTGATTTGACACGAGAAACAACTGGGTGACTTCGATTTTCCTTGATAATTTATAAAATAAGCAGTGGTTTTGAATAGTGTAAACTTCAAAAAAGATGTACGCTAGTGACGAGTTTTGCACTGGTGGCTTTAGAGAAGATAGAGCAAAGAAGTCATTCATATATGCTAATCTTTTTAGTATGGTTTACATCCTCCTTCTAGTTCTAGATAAGGGTTCCCTTCAAAACCCTTTGGGCAATTGCATCGGTATCCAGGACCGTTGGTAGGTTCATAGCAGCTGCCATTCGAACTCTTACAAGCATAAGAAGTGGGATTCTCTTTTGCCTGTGCACATGTCTCATTCCCTAATGGCCCAATCAAGCACCAGAGGCACTTTTTGACCTTTTCGCCTAGTTTCCTCCCGTACTGACTTCCAGCGGAAAGATCGCTGATGTTGAATTTAAACTGATCATCATCAGCGATTAGAAAGGCAAAGCTGCAGGGATTAAAATCCAGAATACTAGTATGGTTGTAGAAGCTTTCCAATTGTATATAGAAACTCGTGGCACCTTTAGGAATAGAGGTCCGGCAACACCCAATCCCAGAACAATTGCCATCGATCACACTTTCCTTCTTCCAACAGACGGACACGCATCCACGGGTAAAATTGCCACTAGTAAAATTGCGCCTAGAATAGCTCGTTGTGTAAGCTAATGTGTCGCAACCGATTGCAGTGAATTTGTTGCGGGTGTCTGAGAAGGTGAATGGCCCATCTCCCTTGAGCGGCATCCCAGGCTCGTTATAAAGACTGCCTGACTCGTTGTAGCAATAATAAGCAACTAAACCAAGGACATTTGCTTGGCCTTCTAACATTATTTCCAGAACCTCAAAGCCTTCCGGTTCCCGAAATAGTTTTTGTTGGTTGTTACTAGTATCGCTGCAGTTTAATTCGAATCCTTCTCTGCTACAACCTTCTTTGATGCCGAAGGTGTTGGCCTAGTGGGTCCAGACTAATGGGTTCAAAGTCATGGGTATTTGTGGTAATTGTACCAAGACTTTCTTATTGACTAAGTTAGGGTTTTTGGGGAATAAGAAAGAGAGCATTGTATATATGATGTAAGGGGTAACCCATGTAGTGTAGAACATATCATACAGAGAGTGAATCCAAGAGGAGAGTCGAGTTTCTTTCCCCGTGGACGTAGGCAAGATTGCCGAACCACGTAATTCTCTTGTGTGTGATTGCTTGTTTTTGTGTGGTTGATTGTTTGCTCGATCGCGTTAATTTACGTTTCCGCATACACGCGCTCAACAAGTGGTATCAGAGCCTAGGGTTTTCTAGGATTGGATTGTGCTGCATTTGCGATCGACGGATCGGATCAAAGTTTTTGATCCGGATTCTGCACGTCGTCTTCGTTGCAGAAAAGACAGAGATCAGTTCCGATCTCGTGTGGACCACACTGTTCCGGAGTTGCAGAGGACTTTGGAAATTCAGAGGGAGGAAAAGGGCTCTGTTTGCATCGGATTTGCAGTGCCTAGGGTTCTTGATTTGCAGATCGAGCCACTGTCGGAGAAGACACATAGTTTTTCTTTCGGTCTTTGATTTTTTGCAGAACTTGAAACAGAGGGCTGCTTGGTTCATTGATTTGCAAGATCGCCACCGGACCCACATCATCGCCGGACTTCTTGTTGTCGCCGGAGAGGGATCGCCTACGGCCACCGTGCCGTGATCGGAGAGGAAGAAGGAAGGCAGCAGCGCAGGCGAAGGGTCTGTTGCAGAACCCAGTTCTGTTTGAAGAAGACGACCCCTGTTGGGTCTGTTGTGGGTCAGTTTAAGTCAGGTCAGTTTTGACCTGACCCATTCTGTGAAGCCCAGTTAACATCCAAGACCAGATCAGGTTCGGTTTGGGTCAGTTCAGCCTAACCCGCGAAGCAGGAAGCCCATTCCAGCAGTTCCTGACATCAGCGCCACGTCAGCGAACAGTACGGTCAGAAGGGTTTGACCGAGATCGACGACTAAAACTTGTTTCGTCGATATCTTGATCATTTGAGGTCAGATCGGAGATCCGTTTGTGCCTACAGACTCGTTGCGAGCAGATCTACATAACTGTGGAAGAAGATTGACAATTTGACAGTCAATAGGAAAGTTTGACCAATTGGAGCGCAGAAAACAGTTTTTGCGATATCGGAGTCATCCAAAGTCGGATTTCAGATCCGTTTCTTCCAGCGTGCTCGTGGTGACGAGATCTACAGATTGGTGTAGAAATTGAGGTTAGTGAAAGTTGTTTATATTTCTTGATTATTCAATTGAGATGGAGAACAACACTGTGAACACTACCATGATCAAACTCAACCATACCAATTGGTTGATTTGAAAACCTAAGATGGAGGATATACTCTATTGCAAAGACCTCTATGATCCCGTTGAAGGGGATGCTGCCAAACCAAAAGAGATGTCTGATCCAGATTGGAAAAAGATGCATAGAAAGACCATTGGTCACATTAGACAGTGGGTGGATAATAGCATATTTCATCACGTGTCTAATGAAACCAATGCGAATACCCTTTGGAAGAAGTTAGAAGAAAGATATGAAAAGAAAACTGCAGTGAACAAAACTTTTTTGATTAGAAAGCTTGTGAATATGAGATTCAAGGAGGGTAGTAAAATTGAAGATCACATAAATGATTTTCAATGCATTGTGAATGAGCTGGCTACAATGAAGATGGTCCTTGATGATGAGATGCAAGCTTTATTTCTTCTAAGCTCTCTACCAGATACATGGGAAACATTAGTTGTTTCTGTGAGCAACTCTACCCCAGATGATGTGTTATCAATGAGTCAGGTTACTAGTAGCTTGTTGAATGAAGAAACAAGGAAAAAAACTGCAGGGACAGATAATGCACAGGCCTTTGTTACTGAGAACAGGGGGAGGAGTAAGAGTAGGGGACCAAAGGGGGGTCGTGGCAAGTCTAGAGGTGGATCACAGACTAAGAAAAAGTCTGAAAAATGCTTTCATTGTGGCAAGGAGGGTCACATTAAGAAAAATTGCTTTGCCTTGAAGGAAAAGAAAGAAGCCAACAATGAGCAGAAGAATGACATTAACACTACAGCTACTTTGCACAATGAAGTAGTGGTACTGGCCAGTGAAGATAAAGAGTGTTTGAGTGTTGCAGATGATCATGTTGAGTGGGTTGTTGACACAGCGGCATCCTACCATGCTACTCTTTGTAAGGAGATGTTCACGACATACAAAGCAGGTGACTTTGGCACTGTGAAGATGGGCAACACAAGTCATTCTAATATTGTTGGGATCGGTGATGTCTGCATTCAAACCGATATTGGTTGCACAATGACGCTGAAAGATGTGCGACATATTCCTGATCTGCGGTTGAATCTAATTTCCGGAACTTCATTGGACCGTGCAGGTTATGAGAGTTACTTCGGAAATGGCAGGTGGAAACTCACTAAAGGGTCTCTTATTGTTGCAAGAGGGAAGGCGTGTAATACGCTATATAAGACACATGTGAAGCTATGCAAAGGTGTGTTGAATGCTGTTGAAGACAAATCCTCTCCAAATCTATGGCACAAGAGGCTGGGACATATGAGTGAGAAAGGACTGCAGATATTGGCAAAGAAAGATCGAATTCATTACTCCAAAGGTACATCCCTTGACCCTTGTGATCATTGCTTGTTTGGTAAACAACACAGGGTATCTTTCTCTAAAACATCAACAATAAAATCTAATGTGTTAGATTTGGTATATTCTGATGTTTGTGGTCCCATGGAGGTGGAGTCATTGGGTGGCAATAAGTTTTTTGTCACATTTATTGATGATGCAACCAGGAAAGTCTGGGTTTATACGTTGAAATCGAAGGATCAGGTGTTCCAGGTATTTTAACAGTTTGATGTCATGGTTGAAAGAGAAACATGAAAGCTCTTGAAATGTCTTCGCACAGATAATGGTGGAGAGTACACATCCAACCAGTTTAAAGGCTATTGCTCGAAGCATGGTATTCGACATGAAAGAACAGTTCCTGGTACTCCACAGCATAATGGTGTGGCAGAGAGAATGAACCGCACTATTCTTGAAAGGATGAGATGCATGATTAGAGTGGCACAGCTACCCAAGCCATTTTGGGGTGAAGCTGTCTTGACTGCCGTTTACCTGATTAACAAGTCTCCCTCAGTTCCTTTGGATTTTGACCTTCCACAGAGAAAATGGACAGGTAAAGATGTTTCTTATTCTCATTTGAAGGTGTTTGGGTGCAAGGCTTTTGCACATGTATCAAAGGAGCAGCGTTCAAAACTGGATGATAAGGCAGTATGTTGTATTTTCCTTGGCTATAGTGGAGCTGAGTTTGGTTACAGGTTATGGGATCCAGAGAAGAGAAAAATTATCAGAAGTAGGGATGTGGTGTTTCATGAAGATCAGTTCTTTGGAGATATTGAGAAGACTGAAAAGTCTAAAGAAGTTGTTGATGGAGTGGTTGATCTCGCACCGACTCCTTCTCCAGTGCAAACTACAGGTGGAGAATGTGGACAAAACGATCCGGATCGTAATGAGGCGCAAGGGTTGCCACATGAACAGGGTGTTGAGCAGGGGGAGCAGTCTCCTCAGTCAAAAACCACAGAACCTCAGGTTAGGAGGTCTACTCGAGAGCGTCAACCATCAACAAGATATCCTGCAGCAGATTATATTTTGCTTACTGATGAGGGGGAGCCAGAGAGCTACTCAGAAGCTAAAACTCATGATGATAAAGATGAGTGGATAAAGGCTATGCAGGATGAGATGAGTTCTTTGAAAAAGAACAATACTTATGAGCTGGTGGAACTTCCAAACGGAAGGAAGGTCTTGAAGAACAAATGGGTGTTCAAGCTGAAGAGAGATGACAGTGGAAATCTGATAAAGCACAAAGCACGGCTAGTGGTTAAAGGCTTTGCTCAGACGAAGGGTATTGACTTCGATGAAATCTTCTCTCCCGTTGTGAAGATGACTTCTATCAGAGTTGTCTTGGGTTTAGTCGCTAGCATGGACCTTGAACTTGAACAGATGGATGTGAAGACTGCATTTCTTCATGGTGAT
This sequence comes from Camphora micrantha, assembly GCA_003546025.1. Lineage (NCBI taxonomy): Eukaryota > Viridiplantae > Streptophyta > Magnoliopsida > Laurales > Lauraceae > Camphora > Camphora micrantha. Next base: position 10,358,801 of record QPKB01000003.1, on the reverse strand, counting down.
CTGAAAGAAGAGATCTACATGACTCAGCCGGAGGGGTTTGAGGTAGAAGGAAAAGAACAGTTGGTTTGCAGGTTAAAGAAGAGTCTCTACGGGCTAAAGCAAGCACCGAGGCAGTGGTACAAGAAGTTTGATTCATTCATGGTGAGTCAAGGGTACCGGAGGACAGCTGCAGATCACTGTGTTTATATTCGTAAATTTGGTAACAGCAAATTTATCATCCTTCTTTTATATGTAGATGATATGTTGATAGTTGGACATGATAGTAAGATGATTGACAGGTTGAAAAGGGACATGTCAAAGACTTTTGACATGAAAGACTTGGGTCCCGCACGACAAATTTTGGGAATGCAAATACGTCGTGACAGGAATGCAAAGAAGCTGTGGTTATCACAGGAGAAATATGTTGAACGGGTGCTAGCAAAGTTCAACATGAAAGATGCTAAGCCAGTTAGCATGCCTTTAGCCAGTCACTTCAAGCTCAGTAAGAGACAGTGTCCTACTACAGATGAAGAAAAGGAACGGATGATGTCTATTCCATACTCCTCAGCAGTTGGGAGTTTTATGTATGCCATGGTGTGTACACGGCCAGACATTGCTCATGCAGTGGGTTTAGTGAGTAGATTTCTTTCTAACCCTGGGAAAGAGCATTGGGAAGCAGTGAAGTGGATCTTCAGATATTTAAGAGGTACATCAGACTTTTGCTTGTGTTTCGGAGGATCAAAACCAGTACTTGAAGGCTTTACAGATGCTGATTTTGCAGGCGATCTTGATCGTCGGTTGTCTACTTCTGGGTACTTATTTACTTTTGCAGGGGGAGCTATTTCCTGGCAGTCTAAGTTGCAGAAGTGTAAAGCATTGTCTACAACCGAAGCAGAATACATAGCTGCTAATGAAGCAGGGAAGGAGATGATTTGGTTGAAGAAATTTTTTTCAAGAACTGGGTTTGAAACAATGAGAGTATGTAGTCTACTGTGATAGTCAGAGTGCTATAGATCTTAGCAAGAACGCTGCATACCATGCCCGCACGAAGCATGTTGATGTGAGATACCATTGGATTCGTGAGGTCATCGAAAAGAATCTCATGAAGCTGGAAAAGATTCACACTGACAAGAATCCCTCCGACAGGACTGGACTAAGGTCGTGTCTAAGGGAAAACTGGAGCTGTGTTCAGAGTTGGCAGGACTGGACTCCTAGTAAGGGGGTTCAGAGGCATCTTCCCCATGGTCTGGAGGGGGAGATTGTTGGCCTAGTGGGTCCAGACTAATGGGTTCAAAGTCATGAGTATTTGTGGTAATTGTACCAAGACTTTCTTATTGACTAAGTTAGGGTTTCTTGGGGAATAAGAAAGAGAGCATTATATATATGATGTAAGGGGTAACCCATGTAGTGTAGAACATATCATACAGAGAGTGAATCCAAGAGGAGAGTCGAGTTTCTTTCCCGTGGACGTAGGCAAGATTGCCGAACCACGTAATTCTCTTGTGTGTGATTGCTTGTTCTTGTGTGGTTGATTGTTTGCTCGATCGCGTTAATTCACGTTTCCGCATACACGCGCTCAACAGAAGGGGTATGGAATGATAACGTTACCACACTTAACTGTCTCTGGGCAGCCGGGCTTCCAATCGAAAGATGATGCAGCTGTGAGCAACAAGAGCCCAAGCAGCATATGCCAACAACAACCCATTCTTCCCCTCTCTGTTTCTTGATGAGCCCTATTGCTTCTTATTTTTTTTGCTGGAAAGGAGAATTCATTGAAGAGGAAGGGACTTGATTACAAAAGGGTACAGCATTAAACTTTGAGACCTCAAAGACAGACTATCCTTAGACCAAGTTACATGATTAATTGATTCCAAAATAGTTGAATCCAAAAGACTTAGCATCCAAAAAGCTGAGATAGTCATTCCTTCTGCTGTTCCAAAACGTGGTTCGCCGGTAGGTGAGCATCAAAAGCCTCCTGCGTTGTTTGCTGCACACAAAGCTCATGAGAGTAAAGATCTGTGATGTGAATAGGTAAAGTAGATGTAAATAACATTTCCAATGGTGACCCTAGCTTGGAGAGAGAGTCAGCTACTTTATTGGATGTCCTGCGAACGACCTCCGCCCTCCATCTTGGAATATTGTCCAACGTTTTCAGGATTTTGCGCCAGGCTTGCATTAGACCCCAAGGGACCCCCATCATGGAGGTCAGGGAGTTTCAGATGAGAAAAGAGTCTCCTTCCACAATGATATCTGTAAGACCATGTTGAACACAGAGCTGAGCCCCTCTAAGGAGGGCCATCATTTCAGCCTCAATAGCTGAAGTTGCAGTGGTGGCAGAAGCAAAAGCTATAAGGAGACGTCCACCACTGTCACGGATAATTCCACCTATACCGGCATTGCCACTAGAATAATGAAATGATCCATCTACATTCAACTTATAGTGGTGTTGGGGGGGTGGGTGGGTGGGTGGGGTGTGGTCCCTATTGCTTCTTATTTAATAACACTTTCTGAAAGGCCTTACCAGTGCCTTTTGTGCTTGCAGAGTAGCTTGTTTTTTGAAAAGTTTGATGGCCTCTTCGGATGCAAGGACAGCTACATCATGAAAAATCAGATTTGGGAAAGAGTCCAGAATGGATCCAAAAGGACTTGTGAATAAGTCACAAGCAATCAATATCGAACATGTTGGCAACTTGACATACATTTCTTGTAGGGTGATACTAAATGCAACCCCATCATGTGTTGTTCACACCCACATCCCTCTTACCTCTTATTTACGTGAACAGTGTTCACATAAATAAGGGTGATGTGGGTGTGCACAGCATTTGGGTGGGGTGCATTTAGAATCTCCCTTCTTAGTAAGTGTATTAAGGTATTTCATTAATAATAAATAAGCTTTTGCTAATCACATTATTAGTCATTTGCACATTCAAATGAAAGACCAACTCCTATTGAAAAAAAAAATTTAAAGGATATATCAACCAAGGAAATGGTATTAAAGATGAATGATCCGGATAATCATCTTGTGGGCCTCAAGTGTATCATGTATCTTTTACTGGGAAAGCCTATGATAGGATGCGACAGTGGATCCAAATTGAAGGTAAAGCAACAATTTGGGGCTGTAAATGGGTCAGTTGAACTCGAGACTTGGTTGGACCAAACCCCCAAAATACCACATCGGGGGGCAAGCGAAGGTCCCAAGGCCTGTGTTTTTGTTTACCTATGACCCAATGGACCTGAATACCATATGGACATCAAATAAGACCCAATACTTAATATAAAAAAACACTTATTAGTTTTTAAATGTTATTTATGTAAATATCCCTGACTCATTAAATAGAAAGGGATCCGAGTCCGGGATATAGGTTAGGAAGGAGATAAATAACCAAATTCAGAGCCTATTAAATATTATTGGATCCTAATTGAGCTAACCCGAACCGACCCAACTTTGTTTGCAGGCCTAAAGAGCACAAAGATAAAAACGACTACCAAGTTCCAACAATTTCCTTTAATTGGATACGGATGTCTATGAACACCCAATGGTACTTGTCGGCAATCCATATATGCATGGAGAAGCACCAACCAATCCAGTGCTGTAAAACTCCATACGCTCCGATAGTCTCGTTGGATCACCTGAATTGCTACACCCCACAAGAATCTCCTCTATGAAACGTAACTACCCAAGTGAAAAAGGCCGCCCACTGTATTCTGTAATCACTCCCATCTTGAAAAAGTTACATCAAGTGGACGACCTTGCCATCTGATGGGTTGTCCCCAAAAATGGGCAACTAAATCTAATCACGGACGGTTTGAAATTCAATGGATCAAAGAGCAAATAGATCAGATGGCTGATGCCATTTATCGCTGCTGAGCCCTTGGCCATCCCACACCAAGGCCCACATATTTAAACACTTCCAATGAAAAGTACAGATTACCATTTACAACTATCCTGCAAGACATCATTACGGTCCTCCAAGACAACTTTCTCTTAACCCAGACCGTTGACCCAGATTTTCACACAGCATACATTTCAGGTATATATCTCAAATCCTTGCATTCATCAAAACTGTATCTATATGTCCTAAGCCAATCAAAGAATGCCACCAGTCACCTCGCCTTCCTCTTCTAATGAGCCAATCAAAGATCACGCAAGCACTATGTTTGCCCGCTACATAGCGTTTTAGCCATTGGCCGCTATACTCGCAGCATCTGCTAGTTTTGTTCTTGTACAAACTCTTTTGCATGTTGTATTCTTGCTCATGGCTGCCTGCAATTACGAGAAAACTACACTAATTTCTTGAGCTTAACTTGGCCAAAAGCTATAAACTTCAACAAAGAAAAGCCAGCTTCACATGCCAACAAGCATGGCTCGGCTTGACTGGGCATGGGCCTTAGTACGGATCGTGAGCTAGTCTAGCACAAGCTTAGCTCATATACTAGTAGTACCAGTAACCTTGAAAATGACGTTGATATTTGTTGAAACTTTCCTTCCATAGTAGCACATGGTCTAGACTGTCATATATTTTGTAGAAAATTTCCCTCCCGTACACATGGATGAAATGATCCACCCAGCTAAGAACAATTAAAATAAAGAAATACTATTTCTAATTGCTAAATATATTTCAAAACACTGTTCTTCTGGAAATATGGGGGCCCAAAGAAATGAATTCCAACATATATCTCTAACAACCACCTCCCTTTTTTACAAGAAAAGAGTTATCAGATTAATCAACTTTAGGTACGAGACTTTTGGCTGATGAAGACCCAGTCAACTAATGTCATCTTCTCCTCTGTTTTATCTGTACTGATCCTTTTCGTTTAAATAAAATTCTTTTTCTACAAGAAAAATAACTAATGTCATTTTTTGCTGAAAATTCCAACGAAGCCTGACTCAATGCCTGCTGGAGAAACCATCTTACTCACATCACATGTCCGCCTTCTGCTTGACGAATTCCAACATTGTTTGACCTGTCTGACTCACAAGTCACAAGAGTTTGATTGGTCTAGTAAATATTAGTTCAATTAGTATCCCAATCATGGTTTTAGAATATAATTTTGAACATGGTATTTATCATTTTTATTAATATTATATTACTAAATAACTTATATAAAATGAAGATTTTGTTAGTCCTGTTGTTTCTGACATCTAAAATATATAACAAACAGTCAAAAAACCATTTTATCAAAATGGTGAAAACAGAGTTTCAATACGTACTCTATATTTTTGGTGTCAATCAGAGCTCATTATTATTAATTATGGTTGAAACCTTTACATATGAGTGATGTAACTTTTTATTAAAAAACTATTATCATTAAAAAATCCATATTATTATTATTATTATTTTATGTCACTCAGTTTTTGTTAATTTCTAAATCCAAGATTTAGAATGTCTTCCGTTGGCTTTTAAACCAAAAGTGCTTATCAATAAAGACTACAATTAAAGAGTTTTAAGGTGACTGACTCTCTTCACTTCTGCTTAGATTCTCATCACTAAAGACGCAATAAAGGAAGAAAATTATAGTTCTCAACTCAAGAGTAGCAGATCTGGGTGTAGGAATCAAGGAAAAAAAGGGCCATTATGAGTTTTAATATTGATTATTGCAGTTATGTTGCTCAGATCTGCCCTAATGAAGATGGATCCTATTATTATTGATTTTGATTTATGCTAACAACTCAATCACAGATGCCAGTATAACAAGATTGCTCACTTAGGGCGGTGTTGTTGGAAAATCTCTCCAGCTGTGTGTTTACTTCGTTCTTGTTGGAGATTGATTCGCATAGAGTTTTGCCAACGGGAAACTGAGAACTACTTCATGTCCTGTATAACTGTTTCTGTTTCTCCTTCTTTTCATGTTCTTCTTTTATTTGTCTTCTGACTTTTCCTCTGTTTGATAATGTTACCCACCCGCTTGCAAATCGCAAGCAGAAAAATATGTTGAATTGAATTTGCTTCTTCTATTGTAATCATATATTTTAAAACATCAGCTTTCCATTGAATTTGAACCATTAACTCTTTTTTAATGGTCAGAAACAGGATTAATATTAAGAACGTATTGATAATCACTTTGTGTATGCTTTAATTGTCACACCGTGTCCAGAGCCTTTAAACAGTTATTCCTACACATCCAATAAAGTTTTATAACTCCATTGAAATCAAACCATTAATCTTGTTTTATCAAAAAGGAAAACTTTACAATAAAGTTATGCCCAACTTGGATTGATCACAACTAAAGTGCATAATTTGACTTTTTTTATTCTTATTTTGGTTAAGTCTAGACACTTATAGGCATGCATTTAGGTGGGTACCAGTAGTCGAACTGCATTTGAAATGTATGATGAACAGGAAGAGACTGGCTAGGTTTGAACCTGAATAATGCACTTTTAGAGGCCAACAATAGGGGAACAGGGGATCCGCAGTGGGTGGCCATGGGCCCCTATATTTTTTCAAGATTCTTTTTGGCCTTTTGTACAGCCTCCTCAAAGGTTTTATGTTTTTTCTAACCCCCTATAGATAACCAATAACACCAAAAGCTTGAGCTTTTGGTGTTTTTAGTTGTTAATATGGTATTATAGGCCGAGGTCACGAGTTTGAAAATCCAATGAGGTATGTTACCTCCATCTGAATGTCTGGTGTGTTTGTTCAGGATATCTTTCATCTGTCTATTGGATTTCAAATTCGAAGGGGCTCCTATTTGGGGGTGGGGAGTGATATACATTGTTGTGTTGTTCACCAACAGCTTGTCGGTATTTCTAGTTATTAACACCCCAACCATAAAAATATGCCCCAATGAAAGAGTAATCAGTAACAAAGAGATGCGACCTAACACTACTTTGACTTCATATTAATAAAAATAACAACCTTTCGATTAAGTAGGAAATGGATTTTAAAGATAATAAGTTTACATGCATTTCAATTAAAATACACTGAAATTAATTTCTACAATAGATAGTTTCCTAGATGATAATTTCGAAATGTTGAAATAGAAGTACTCCCATTATGCAAGGAAATGGCTTGAATCAAAATAAAAATAAAATGGGCTGAGTTCAACCCAATTCACACTTTTCTACCTTCTTTTCCATGTTGCAGATGACAGTAGCGTCCAATGACGATGGGAAGTGTTGTGCTAAATCATCACCGGCCAATCTCTAGCGCTGACATGGTGTGGTTGGTCAAACTATCTTGCCCAATCACTCTCCCTTTCCCATTGTAACCTTCAGAGGATTCACCGAGTAAGCTTTGTGTTTCTTCAAGATTCGTTTGGACCCAAGGATGCTCCACAACCCTTCTCAACCCTTCTAGCTCCATTGCCACTTCCTTCATAGAAGGTCTCTCTTCTCCTTTAACTTTCAAGCATCTCTTGGCAAGTTCAGCAACTGCCACCAATTGATCTACGCCACCTTCATCCATGATCCTGTTCTCCAAAACCTCAAAAAGACGATGTTCTTTTAACGATGTAACAAAATACATAGATAGACTTCTCTCTTCTTGAGATCTATTCATGCAAATGGGCTTTTCACCTGTCAAAAGCTCTACCAAAACAACCCCAAAGCTATAAACATCACTCTTCTCAGTTAATTGGCCCGTATGAAAGTATTCTGGATCCAAGTACCCTAAGGTTCCTTGCACTAGGGTAGTGATTTGTGTTTGATCCAAAGGCACTAATCTGGATGCTCCAAAATCAGCCACTTTTGCTGTCAGATTCTCGTCTAGGAGGATGTTGGCAGACTTCACGTCTCTGTGAAATATGGGAATTGATGCGGCAAAGTGCAAATAAGAAAGTGCTTCTGCGGTCTCTGAAGCAATCCTTAAACGGTTCTGTAAAGATAGGGAAGATGAATGTGCTTCATCATGGATGTGATCGGAAAGGGTCCCATTAGAGATGAATTCATACACCAATAATGGAACTTGTGTCTCTAAACAACATCCCAAGAGCTTCACTACATTTCTGTGAATAATTTGGGACAAGATGAATACCTCATTTATGAACTGTTCAATTTGGGTCTCATCGGCAATTTTAGACTTCTTGATTGCAACAATTGTGTGGTTAGGTAGAATTCCCTTATATACAGTGCCATAGCCGCCTTGGCCAATAATTCGAGTTTCATGATAGTTGTTTGTAGCCCTTTCTAGCTCTTCTGCACTGAATATTTTTGTTGTCGCACCAACCCCATGTGAAGTGATTTGTTGCTGCAGCAACAAACCTCCATTTTGCCGGAAGAACTTCTCTTTAAGTTGGAGGAGCTTTCTTTTCTTTAAACCCCAATATAACCAAGAGCCAACAATGAATACAAATAAGAGGCTTGAAACAGTTCCTGCATGGACATATGCAAAGATAAGAAGAGAATCTGGACAATTTACCCCATATTAATCCTTCTAAAACTCGATTCATCTGTGTAACTCAAAAAGGGTGTTCATTTAGAGATAGGTGAGTTTGACTTAATTTTTTTCAGGGCTCGCTTGGATCTGGTCAGCTGATGCCTTCATATTGCTTCAACTGGGTGAGTGAGTAATAGCTAAGGGTGAGTTTTGAACTTTGTTGTTCAGAAATTATCAATGGCTTGCTTATAAAATTGTTAAGCCACTGCAGCCCCTCCATTATTTATGGTTTATTTTTAAAAAAAGATCTCATATTATTTAACAACTTCAGAAGAAGGCCTCCAGTAGGGGCCTTTTTGACGCAGGTGGTTTCTGGCGGTAATCTTTCCCTAACTGCCATGGAATATCTAGAGAAGATATTCTCTGGAGTTTTTAATGAAGAAGCTATTTTACCCAATGTGATTCTTGACCTGCCTTGCGATTAAAAAGATACAAAAGAAAAAAAAAAAAAAAAGTGTATGAAGTTTCCATGTTGGCCCCTAGTTTCTGGTATACTTTTGGTAAACCCTTAATTATCTTAAGTTCTATTTAGGCTCTTACATTTTAAATCTAATTCTAAAAAATTATCTAAAAGGACTTGCGGAAAGTCATTTTGTTGCCACATTCAATTGTTGGTTCATTAGTGTGAATCTAACATAGGATACTCGGACTCGACCCTGTCCCTGCCTAAGTGAGATGCCTCTACCACTGAGTTATCATATGTTCGGCAATTTTACCCTCCTTTTAAAAAATCTATTCAATTTGTAGTTGCACTAGAAAGTTAATTTCTTTCGCACAATACAATTAAGGCTTGTCATTTTCTTTTTAACTTAACATCAAAAATAGTTTTTAAGTGCCTTTTTTTTTTTCATTTTTTTGGCTTTTCAAAAGTTAAAAACCTAGAAAGTCCAGCCAAAGACGCCCTAGCTTGCAAGACAAGGTGAAAAATAGCTTATGGGATTAAATCACCATTAAAAGCTAACCAAAGTAATTAACCCTATCGTGAAACGAAAATTTTCTTTTGGCTGGCTGCCGTTCTGTTTTTTCCAGGGTGATCTGTTTTCATCAACCTTGGAAAGTGTCGTAAAAACAGGGGTGGTGGTAGAATTTCCAATACTACAGCGCGTTTTTTTATATTAAAACTATAGGTGGAGGGCTATTTATAAAATTCCATTTTTTTTCACTTTTGCATTTCATTTTTATTTCACTCTGAATTGATTAACAAACCCCCTATTTGAAAGGTGGACAAATTAGGGACTGACTCAACTTTGAGAAGATTAACTTTGAGAATATTACCTAGAATGACCACAATTAACTGTATCCTGTGCTTGCAAGAAAAACTCCCCTCTTTGTTTTCGCATTTCTCCGTTGCTCTGCAAGGACTAGGGCCTCTTTTGCATTCATCAATATCTGCATAGCAGCACCAAAGCAGACCAGAAAGAATGTGTTAGGGCAAGAAGACATTCAATCTATAGAGGAGTGTCAAGAGTATTTATCAATTTTGAAACTCTATATCTCATCCTCATGATTCACGAATAATAGAACACTACAATATCCACTTTTAGTTGTGTTGTGGATTGTCTAGATTTTTTTAAATGAATAATTTGTTTTATTTTCATTTTGCACTTATAAGTGAACCTTCCCATCGTTGTAAATTTCAAACATTTGAACTCGGTATTCATCCGAACATGTTAATTAAGACCCTTTCAATATTTTAGTTTATTTTTTGTCCTAGCATCATGCTAAAATATTTTAGATTAGGATTCTTTTCTTTATATGAGAAAGGGGTGCTTTTGGTGACAATCTCCCACCTACATTAAATTCAATGACTGTTTGAAGCCACCATATCATGCATGATTCATGAAGAAAATATTGTGTAGGTAGTAGATTAATTGGTAGAGGTAAAAGGACCTGGAGAAGAAATATATGTGATGAAGCTGAATCCGATCCAAAGTTTTGGCTACAGCCCACACAAGAGAGGGAGACATTCAGATACTTAATAAATAATGAGTGGACGGCACTGAGTAGCCTCACAAATTTCTTGCGAGTACAGGCCTTAGAGATATATAAGTCCAAGTTTAACAATTAAGGTGGACATGGGACTCACAAGGGAAGTGTGAGGGGTTGAAATCCCCTTTAGGTGCTATTACAATGGATTATTAGTTTTTAATTTAACCAAATAATGCAGCGGAAATAAACCAATCAGGCAATATAGAACTAACTATTTATCAATCACACACCACAAGAAGGCAGACACAATATTTAACGTGGAAACCCTATCTAGGGAGAAAAACCACGATCAAGAAATCAAGAGTTCACAAACAGTTACAAGATATACTCACGAGCTCCTTTACCTTAGTCTATACCTCGACCTAAGGACTGTGGTTATTTTTGCAAAGAATCCACCGACACGACATCTACCGTGCCTCGTTCTCCTTACTTGATCTCCTAGCACCTTGACAATCAAGATGATCAATTTTCTACAAGAAATGTAGAAGCAGTCATGACCTTCTAGAGCAACCCTTCAGAATAGTCTCTTAATAGCTCTAGAAAATAAACTCTCTCTAAAATATCTCTGACTCTGATTAATGAGAGTAGTGGTGGTCTCTGTGGTGACCTGTAGGGTTGAGAGAAAAACTCTATATATAGCCCCAAATTCGTGCTTGAGGCTTGATGCACAAATCGGACTCAAATTGGGAAACATAGTATCAAAGTAAAACTATTTTGGATTAGAATAAAGACTTTCCTATTTTCTTCGCACCTGTTCGCTCGAGCGAACTCACCATCCGCTTGAGCGAATGAAGTTCTGTCTCAGCAAAAAAGTTTCTGTTAGTGCGTCTGAATTTTTTCTCATGCCTTCGCTCGAGCTGATGAGATGACCGCTTGAGCGGACCCCATTCTAGTTGATCCAGAAATTCAGCACCAGCATGTTTTCTTCAGCTTTCTGATTCCTTCCAATCTTCTATCTTCAGAGACTTTTTCTAAAAAATTATAACTCAAGAGACCCAGAGTTTTGTCCAACCAGTGAATTTAGCCAACACTAAAAAACCTAACAAGGGTGCCACGAACCTATCTCACCGCATATTCTGTTGTGAAGATTATTTTACGCCAATCAGAATTATTCTAACTGTCAAGTGTTCTATGCTAAATGGATCTGATTTGACATGACTAGAAATAACTAGGTGTCTTAGATTTTCCTTGATATAATTTAAAAAATAAGCAGTGGTTTTGAATAGTGTAAATTTCAAAAAAGATGTACGCTAGTGACGAGTTTTGCACTGGTGGCTTTAGTGAAGATAGAGCAAAGAAGTCATATATGCTAATCTTTTTAGTAGTAGAGGAAAGAAGTCATTGTACCTTTACATCCTCCTTCTAGATAAGGGTTCCCTTCATAACCCTTAGAGCAATTGCATCGGTATCCAAGACCGTTGGTAGAAATATTGTAGCATGTGCTGGAACCCTTACAAGCATAAGAAGTGGAATTCTCTGCCTGTTTACATGTCTCATTCCAAATCGCCCAATCAAGCATTAGAGGTACTTCTTTTCCTTTGCCTAAGTACCTCTCGTACTGACTTCCATTAGAAAGATCGTTGATATTGAATTTAAACTGATCAGCGGCGATTAGAAAGGCAAAGCTGCAGGGATTAAAATCTAGCAGACCAATATGGTTGTTGGAGCTATTCACTTCTATATTGAAACCCCAGGCTCCTTGAGGGATAGAGGTCTGGCAACACCCAATCCCAGTGCATAAGCCATCGATCACGGTCTCCTTTTCCCCACAGAAGGACATGCATCCGCTTGTAAAATTGCGCCCATAAGAGGACGTTATGTATGCTTGCGTGTCGCAACCTATTGCCGTGAATTTGTTGAGGGTGTTTGAGAAGGTGAATGGCCCATCTTCGCTGAGCCTCATGTGAGAGTAGTAGCTCTCTGTGCTGCCCGACTTGTTGTAGCAATCAGAAGCAACATAAGCAGTGACATTTGCTTGGCCTTCTAACGTTATTTCCATAATCTCATACGCTCCCCAAAATGGTTTTGGAGGTCTATAATGAGTGACGTTGCAGACTAAATCGAATCCTTCTCTCCAACAACCTTCTTTGATGCCGAAGGGGTATGGAATGCTAACGTTACCACACATATCTGTCTCTGGGCAGCCGGGCTTCCGGTCGAAAGCTGATGCAGCTGTGAGCAACAAGAGCCCAAGTAGCATATGCCAACAACATCCCATTCTTCCCCTGTTTCTTGATGAGCTTGAGCTCTACTGCTTCTAATTTAATAACCCTTTCTGAAAGGCCTTATCAGTGCCTTGTGCTTTGCAAGTACCTTGTTCTTTAAAAAATCCGATGGCCTCTTCCGATGCAAGGACAACTACCATCGTGACAATTCAAACTTGGGAAAGAGTCCGGAATGGATCCAAAGACTTTGGGACTAGAAAATATTATTAGTCATGTGCACAGTTATATTATAATACCAACTCCAATTAGAAAGAAATTTGAGGATATATCATCCAGAAAGATGATATAAAGATGAATGATTCTTATTATCATCAAGTGTGCCTGGGGTTGAATTTCATGCATATGCTACAGGCAAAGACTCCAATAAGATGCGACAGTGGATCCACACTCTCAACCACCTTGGCTAATTAAAAATATATATTATACATGTGCACAATCATTTGTGTTCCAATTAAAATTTTGAGTCCGCCCATTTTTTTTGACCTTTTTTTATTCTTTCTGGAACTGGCCTCTTATTTCTGTAAGCAGGGTCAAGGTCTAGACGAGTGTCTTCCACTAATAATTAGGTTCTCGTTGGAAGACCGGAACTCGGCCCATCTAATCCGTCACACCCCCCCGCGCACCCGCACCCAAAAAAAAAAAAAAAAAAAATCTAGACTCGTGAAATGCAAACTTTAAATATTCATCGGTTATACGTACAGATGGTTCCATTGGACCACATTGTCGACGGGATCGTCCCTTCATAAGTCCATATATAACTAGCACTACGTAATTATTACGGGCATGTTCACCAATAATGTCCAAAAACTATATTTAATGATTTATTAAAATGAATTAATTCAGATTACATAAAATCATCCTCAAATATTTCTAACAATGATTTAGTGTTGATAGTGGGTAAAATTTTAAAAATAAAAATAAAAGAAGAGAAGATTAAGATAGTTCTTATTTTCTCAGTCCAAAAATCTGCAGAGTAAAAATGAATGGGATAGAAAGAAAAGGTATATGAGATTTTCGTAGAAGCAAAGATTTTGCAAACAAGTGAAAAATGGGAAGAAGAGGTAGTACGTGTTGGTAGTAGAGGAGATGGTTGATTATATGTTGGAAATGGGAAAATACAACTCCTAATCAAAATCAAAAGTTATGGTCAAAATTAAAGCCAAAACCCTTTGGCTTAATTTAGTATAATTGATTTTAATCATGGAATCTTGACGCTACAGGAGCCCGAGAGTATGATTTTAACTATAGTCGTGTGTTGGTCTAAAGATTTCTTACATCATGATGATCATACCAACAAGAAAATATATTGGGATTTTTACCATACACGATCTAAAAGACCATGAATTCCTCAAAATAGTGTTGACCGAAACTATATCCCAAATGTAGGTATTATACGTGGGACCCCAAATTTTTTTTTCAATTCTACCCATTTTGTGACTGTTCGATCTTCCCTCTTTTATTTCCCTCCATTTCCATCTCCTAAACCACTAAACCTCCTTTTTTTTTCCTGCAACCTTCCCGTTCTTATTACTTTCTCAATCGTTTATTACAACAAGGACAGTGACCAAATGGAAAAGAAAAGGGAAAAAGAGTTGTGGAGAAATCTTGAAATACTTTTGGATAAATAGAAAAACAACGAAAAACCCTATTGAAAACCTTTTTTAACGATAGAGAAAATAATATGAATGAAGAAAGTCGCAGGAAAAAATGGAGGTTTATTGCTTTAGGAGATGAGAACGGAGGAAAATATAAGAGAAAAATCAATTATTTTTACCTTCAGTTTGTGCAATATCGTACAAAATGGGTAGAACTGAAAAAATAACTATCTCCCTTTATATTTATATGTCTAACAAGTAACAACTATCTCCCTTTTTTTCCAAGAAAAGAGTTATCAGATTAATCAACTTTAGGCACGAGACTTTTAGTTGATGAAGTTTAGCCCATTCAACTAATGTCATTTCCTACTGAAATTAACATATTGGCTGGAAGCTTGACTCAATGCGTGGTGGAGAAACCGTCGGGACTTGCGCGTCTGCCTTCTGCTTGACGAATTCCAACATTGTTTGACCCGCCAAACTCACAGGCCACAAGAGTTTGATTGGCCTACTAAATATTAGTCCAATTAGAATCCTACTCATGGTTTTAGAATATGACTAGTGGGAGGTAGGTGCGTTGCACTTAGTTGTCAGTGAACCTTGTGATATGTTTTTATAATCATGAAAGAGTTTAAACATACAGCTGTCTAGTTCTAATTAAGTCTATTTGAGTTCATTAATAAATAAAATAGAACTTCGATCAAATAATGTGGTGTTTCAGCTACAATAACACATAAGATAACAACATATGCTTGTATTCTTGCTTCACAATAACCACATATAAAACATCTTTTTTTATTGCCCCAGGAGCAGCATATCTATTTAGGCCAACAAAGATGAATCAGTGAAATGGAAGACACCAATCTTGAACCTTTCAATAAGCCTAGCCATCACAAAGAACAGGTACCAAGATTGTTGATATCATTTCCATCCATAAACCAAATATAAAAAAAAAGATCCTCCCAATTGAGGAAGCAAAATTGTACTTACATTAAAAAAAAAAAAAATCAATAGTGAATCGCCGCAACATGTAACTCCATTGAGCACAATTAGCCTTTTCAATAAGCCTCCTCACAGAGAATATGTATGAAAATTTCTATTAACAATTTCCACCCGGTCACAAAATAAATAAGGCTGATCATCACAAAGAACAGGTACCAAAATTTGTGTTAATCATTTCCACCCATTAGCCAAAAAAATTGTATTTTTCACATAACTTATGCTCTACCTATGAATTGAATGCCTTGCCAAGCAATAGATAATATATCCACATAAATATAAAAGTAGAAAATGTAAACCTGAGTATCCCATTGCTATTAAAAACCCAAATATAAAAGAAAAAAATGTAAACTTGCCCATCTTCAAAGCAATGCACGAAGAGATGACTAACATGATTTCTCTTCTAGCATCGCCCTGAAGTGATGACTAATAGAATGCAAGGACAGACCACTAAACATTGATACAAAGTCTAATGGCCTGAAGTTTTTATCTCCTTATATGTTTTAGTCTCAACTCCAACAAGCAATGAATCATTACCTTACATCAACAGAGAAATTCAAAGTGCTTCAATTTAGATCAAGACACTTGCAAGCAGATCATTAGGGTTGATTTCCTAGATTGATGCTCCATATTTATTATTTTTAATGGGATAATCCTTTCAACCTCTATAGTCAATTAAGGAAACAAAAAAAGATGAAATTTTAGAAAACCTTCCTTATCTTACGAAACTTTTATGTTTTTATTTTTTTATTTTTTAAGTAGCAGCCCCGTAAGGAAAATTTATGGTTTTGCTACTTATTTATACACATGCCCATCATAAGCATAAATTGTAGTCGAACTTGAACAAGAGGAGGAGAAGAAGAAGATTGAGAAAGAGGGAGGGAGGGATTAGTCATTTGTTTGTGAGGGAGAAGCAAAGAGTCAAGAGCTTGCATCGAGTTTTCCCCCATTTTAAAGTGTTTTAAAGAAGAAGAGTCCATCTTCTTCATAACCTATAAGGTTAAAATTAATGTCAGCATCAACTCCCCCTGAACTTGATTGAAGGTCCAAAAAGTCAAACACAAGTGAGAATTCTACCCAAACAACCAACTCAAAACAGCAAAAACAAAAGAAAGCAACTTCCTTAGGAACTAACACTAACCGTGGTGTAGCATGAGCAGTAGATCGAATCCACCTACCCAACAACCCCAACAAAACCTATAAAAACCTCATAAAAAAATCAAAATGTGAATTGGAATCCTAAAATCCAAAAAGAGCACAACCTCCTTACTCAAGACACTAACCTTGCTGCTGCATGAGCAGTGTCGAATCAAAACAAAAAATGCAGCCACAAAAATTCTGACTGAGAAGAAAACACCGAAAAAGAATTGTCATTACTGTGGAATTTTGAGGTACTACATTGTGAGTTACTTTTATGGTTGATTATTCCTCTAATGTGAATTTCACTTTCTTGGTAAGCAACATAAAAATCTCATTGGTTAAACGTGTCTGAGAGAAAAATAACTAAAAATAATTGTCATCACTGTGGAATCTTGAGGTACTACATTGTGAGTTACTTTTATGGTTGATTATTCCTTTAATGTCAATTGCACTTTCTTTTCTTTCTTTTTTTTGAATGTCAGTGAATTTCACTTTCTTGGTAAGCAATATAAAAATTATATAGGTTAAACAACATGTAGAGAGTAAAAAAACAAAAATCACACAAAAGAGGTTATACAGGCACATTCCTTTAAAGGCTTCTAGCTTTCATGTGTAGATTAGAAAGCACGATTTTTTTTTATTTTAGCCACATGGGTGGGGTGGTCTTTTGATCAGTTTTCCTTCTCTAATAACCCCATTTTCTAATTATTTGCAGCAAAAACTATCGTTAGTTTTAAAGTATAAATCAAGAAGACAGATTTCATTCACGTATAATAGGGGACAATTGGTCATTTGCCCTTATTTAATAAACATAAACATGCTCTTTCAAAATGAAAATAAAACCCATTTTAATATAATATTCAACTGAAAAACAGAGCAACATAGTAGACATACCCTCAACCGAGGTTGAGATCATTATTGTCATCGAAATGTTCTGCATCCAGATCATTGCCATCATAAGAATCAAGAAAATACATCCGTAAAAAAAGCTTTATTTGAAAGCCTACCCACAACTTACAAACAGTAAATTGGAAATAAAAGTTGATGAAATCATAGAAGACCTATTATCTAGTTAGTTTTACATCTAAAAAAAGACTAAAGTATAAGTAGTCACATGCTATATAGAAACAACTGGAAATCTAATGAAATCAATATGCAAACACATTAAATATGACGAAAATAGTGCACTGACTTAATAAGTATCATTCATACCTAGAAATATAACTGATAGGATAAAATAGGTACCTTCAATCTTCTTGGCGACCTTGCAATGGATTTGATGCACCTGTCACAAGATAAAATATATATTGGTTTTAATTATTTTTGTTTATTACCATTCCAATATAGATGTTTATAAGAAATTATATTTTTTCATCTTTTTGGAAATATAAGAGAAAAATGATGGCTATGATAAAAAGCAGCAGGGCTTCTTGGTCCAATGAACATAAGATCTTCACTGACCTTAGCATTGAAGAAGCTCATATAGCAGGTAGACCAAGGACTCATCTAAAGGCTTCAGCATAGAAAAAAAAATCACTGTACAATTTAACAAAAAAAATGAAGCTTAGCTTTGATCAAAAGCAATTAAAAAATATGTGGGATATCATGATACTGTAGATGTCGTGTGTATTGGTATTTTATTGGAATGCAAAGCGAACATGGATACTGGTGGAGTTTCATTTGATCGGGATAAATTACCACATTTGATTGAAGAGAAAATAATACATCACACTAATGACTTCTTCATAAAAAAACCATCATTGTGGCTACCTACCAATAAAATGAACAACATGATTGACAATAGAATTTCCTTGTGACCATTTCTTGCAACCTATTTTCAAAACGATTGTCATCAGTCGCTGCATCAACAGTTTAAGTCCTCTCCGGTTGATACGTTGATCATTCTACCAACTTCAGGATTTTATCTTCATTCATCATTAACCCAGTTTTAATTGACTTGGGCGATCCCTGAACCGTCTTTGATCAATAGTTCCTAGTGAAATGTGTAAATGATTGAATATAAACTATCATTCCAGACAGATTCAATGACTATAATTATAACAAAATCAACAATCTCAATATTCAAAATAAAGAGTATCTGAACTTCTTAAAATATGTCTGGTTTCAAAAACTAAAAATAAGGGTTGGGCTAAAAAGGCAAGCCTTTTCTTATTTCCCTCTACATCACTGAAGAATTATGAGTTCATGACAAAGAAGACAACCTGTTAGAATGTTGACCGGAAATAATTACAAATCCGATGCATTTTGAATGGATGAATAAACAAATACGGTATCAGCTACAATTTTGAACAATACATCTATTAGAGTATATAAATGCCATATTCCATCTTTAGACAATATTCTTAGTTCTAAGGTCAAACAATACAAACTATAACCCACTTAATAGATAGGCCTCACCCTAAGCATTTTGATTGGGATGGTGCATGTCATTAGATGCTCAAATGTAACATCCACAAATGGCCATAGAGTGCAGCAGGAGATCATCATCCACCGAATGGCACAGTTCGACCCCACCAAATGTCTGACAGAAGGTATTGTCATCAATTAGATTAGATGGAATCGCCAATCTAAGTGGCTGCCAGTAAATACAACATCTATAATGTAGTATTACCAATCTAAGTGGCTGATAGTATTGTACTTTTGATGTTAGATTAACATATTAATATGTAGCTTCTGATAAGAGGCTGTTTATTACCTCTTGTATCCATTTCAATACAGCAAGGCTCCAAAAATGGCATTATCCTCATTTGAATTCTTTTTTGAATGTCGTAGAATATTAGAGTGTAACTATTTTCTACGCTTCATGGAGTAGTAAATATAAAAGATAATGTATTTGATGATTAGAATTCACATCCAAACTGCCCAGAAATAGAAATAAAAACAATTTGAATACCTACAAAAAACACCATATAATAGAAAATAGGCGTATAAGATGCAATATAAAGCTAACCTTTCAACATAACCAATGTTATTTTTCTTAAAGACTGCTTATCATTTGCTTAAACAAATTAATCTCTATACCTTTAAATTTCATATAATTCGGAGTCCCAAAATGGCCAAAATGGAATTTAGGAAATAAGAGCATGTCATTAACTAATAAGAACATATTAGAACCTAGAACTTGAATAAAATGAATGCAAGCTAGATATTAACAATCCTATCAGAAGATAAAACAAGATTATGCCTCTGAATTCTTTTATAACACTAAATTTCTTTAATCTTCACACTCTTCTTCATCATAAAACTATCTACTATGTAGTTAAGGCCAATAACACTTAAAAAAATGAAGCAATAAGCTCCTGATTACATTAACCATTATAAGTCATGTGAAAATCTACCCAATATGTTGTGAATATCACCTGAATGGAAAGTCAGATTGCTTCCATGACCATTATGTGCTCAAGATCCATGTATTGCAAATCGTTCATACCCATGATTTGAATTGAATCATAAATCGTATTGTGAATCGTAGGATTTTTAATTTTTCTACTAAAAAATAAAATTAAAATTAAAAATTAAATGGAAATAAAAAAGCAGTTATTTATAATCCATCCATTTTTCCCATTCGTAGCAATATAAATACCATCACAAATAAGTCAATCATACAATCATGTCAAGAACGTCATGACATTAATATATAGTAAATGATATGTGTGAATAGTTTTTATCAAGGATGAATATAGCGGTAGCGGCGGGCATAGCGGCCTGCCGCCAAAATGCTACGTAGCGGACGATACGTAGCTGCTACGTAGCGGCGTAGCGGTGCGATTTGAAAAAATTGTCAAAAAAATATGAAAAAATTCTAGAAAATCTAAAATATTGGAAAATGAGAGAAAATGTATTTGTTTTGCAAAAGTAACTAAGATAAGGGGGCGTAGCGGTCCCCTCACTATATAAGGTCCTGTATCGCTGTATAAATAGAAAATAATAGTAATGATCATTTTTTCACATGTGTTCATGTTGCTTAGTTATGCTAACTTAGAAACCAAAGAAAAGCTTATAAAAGAAAAAACTATGTCATGAAGTCAAGATTTAAGAGTAACTAGAGAAAAAAATACATCTACCAGAGGGGGTGTCTAATAGGATGTACTTAGAGAAGAATCATTGAGAAGAACTCTTTGTATTGACTGTAATTCGGCAAGATCATGTGCTTTTTGGTGTTTTTTTAAACATAAAAGAGTAGAAGAGTTGTGTAGAAATGTTATTTAGAGATAAGAAGAAAAAAAAATAAGTCTTATTATGCATTTTAAAAAAATTTGAAAAGTAGGAATTTTTCTCACCCTGTAGCGACCGTAGCGGACGTAGCGGCCGCTACGGGTGTGACGGCCGATAAATTGGCCGTAGCGTAGTGGTGGCGGCCGCTACGGCTGATGTAGCGTAGCGGCCGCTATTTTCATCCATGGTTTTTATAAGCAAACTTTCCTACAATAGAGTTTTTTTATTTTCTACGTAAACTCTTTTGCTATAATGCAAATGGAATTAAAAAGATGTGGGGAATATACATAAGCCAGTGGAGAAATAGGTACAAAGAAACAATACAACTAATTATAAGATCCACAGAGAAAAACACAGAGATGGAAAAAATGAAAAAGAAAGGAAGCGCTAAAAAAAACATAAAGCAGTTTGGAAAAAATACAAAGAACTTAAACCTGACTGCTATAACTTCTGAATGTTTAGGATAAAAAAATTGACATTTAAAGAGGGCTGGAGAAAAACTTGGAGATTCTGCAAAAGAATACAATAGCTTCAGCTTCAAAGAGATTAAATGCAAAGTTGAAAGAGATCGTCCCTCCTATTATTGAATAGACGGTCATTCCTTCGTCTTCATAGAGCATGCAAACAGATGATGACGACTTTAGCTAGACGAAGTTTGACAGTCTTAGACGAATTTATTGAGAGAGACAATCAGAAGCTATATAGCTTCTCTATTATCTTGAATGAAACAACCAATGAAAAAAATACTACAATTTGATTGGAAATGACCTTCAAACAAATGGCTTCCTCAAATATGTCCTGATGATTCGAAGTTGGTAGATCTCAACTATTCTTTTTAAGTAAATGGAACATATCACAAACCTTGTAAACTGCGCAATTTTGGGCTTAATGAGGAATTGATAGAATAAGCCATTAAACAGAAATGATTTAAAAATGGAATTCTTTTCTAAATGGTGGTCCAAAACATTTTTTTATAGCATTGAATCAAAAGGTTGGTTGCTCTTGCTAGTTGGTCCTTCGTTGTTGAAGGAACACAACTAAATAACGAAAATCATATAAAATATCAACAAGCCAACCATTATCATTTAAGCCTTATCTCATCAATGGGAGTTGCTTGATGGAGTCCAGATTTTTATTTAAATATGAATAGAACTCATAGTGAAATGTAGCAAATCCTAATATGTAACTTCTTATTTCATATAACCCTCCTTTATCTAAGCCTGGGACCATTATATATTGATTAAGCAGAAATGGGGAAGAATGATGATGGACTCTTCAAGGAGAAAGAAACTTATTTAATTTGACACCAACAGAAACTTCCTAATTAAAAAAAAAAAAAAAGAACAGAGAGCCTCACCTTTAAAATCTACAAGACTTAACGACGAGGGATGTCTGAATCCCCCGTCTTTATGTGGTGCTTCAATGGCGCAATGTTTTATATAAACTTTCATCAATAGTTGTTTTATTCATAGACATCACCCACAAACATGTTTCTCTATTTCAAGATTCTCAAAAAGAATAAAATAGAAGTAGTGTATAAGGGTTGTTTGTATGTGCAAAAAATTGTGAGCCCTAAGAATATTTCAGCATAATAGAAACCAATCCAAGGTGTTACAGATTCCGAGTACTAAATGATATAGGATATTTTTTTTTTCCACAAAATGACTACCTCATTATACTCTAAAAAAATATTATGCCATTTGAGATGGTTTGACATTTTGGGCATGTACATTGAAAGTCTGAAATGAATTTAGCTCTTCTACCACATCTCAAAAGGCTATGGCAGGGATGAGGAGATAATGCTAGATCAACAAAACGCAAAGAAAACATGGTAATGGGGTCAATTGAATCATACGTCAAACAATATGGATAAAATTTACAAGACCACTATTGAAAGAAACAGGAAGAAACCTAAATCCAAAGATAAGGAAATCACATTTTGAGCTTATCAAAAGAAGAGCATAAAAGAAAAGGAATGTCAAGCATTTGACTATAATATAGCACTTAATATAAAAAAAACTACAATCACAAAGAGATAAATAAAAAATAATAATACCATCGAAACAATAAAAATAATTGAAAACAACAAACTCAATTGAAGAATACCATCGAAAAATAAAAAATAAAAATAATCACAAAGAGAATCATAAGCCCGAGTTTTTTGGTAGAAATTGAGATGCATTAACAAAAAAAGAACTACAAAAATATTTCTATTTTTAATCTTATTTTTTCTCCATTTAAAGTTAGAATGTTTTAATATAGAATGGATTATAATATTTATTTTTCTTGGAGGGAGTGAGTGAAATTTGTTCTTTACAAGACAGTAATAGAACTCAATTGAACATATTCCCTTTCAATTAAAGAAATCAAATGTAGTTTTGGTGTTGTTACACTTTATAAGCAAATCAAAGGAAAAATAAAAAATAAAAATATATATATAGCATATCTCAAGTGATTGACCTGATTCCTTACATCCAAAACAATTTAAGCACTTTTGTAATCTGAATTATATTTTTTAGGTAGAGACAATTATTTTTTTTTTGCTCATTTAAGCTTCCTAACATTAAACATAGTAAGAGAGAAGGTGCTACACTTCTAACAGAGGGGTAAAACCTTTGAACATTAAGATTCAATTTCAATTAGACCTTTAATGAAACAACTTAGGATTTGTAAAAGAAGGAAAAAAAAACCCAAGTCATTAAGATTGGACTTTTATAAATTTGTGATCAATTCATCCTCAACCTAAGATTTGTAAAAAGGAAGAAGGGAAAAAAAAAAAAAAAAAAAAAAAGAAGCATTATGAACATAGTATAGTGCTCCAACAATGAAAAAGGAAAAAAATTTTGAAAGCAAAATACATACAAACAGTGGAAGCTCAACCTAAAAATTGTGAGAAAGGTAAAGTGAGCTGAGAGAGGGATTGATGAGATGGCCGTTGTTGTTCCTTCGTAGGGGAGGGAGGGAGGGAGAGACAGAGGAGGAGGGGCCCTAAGTGTATATATATATATATATATATATATATACACACTACTGGACACAAAGGATTGGCATAATAACCTCAAACAAAGGCACTTTGCATTTACACAACACACAAATACAATATAAGTTATGTATTCATTACCAATAGTTTGATTGCCAACCAGAACATCTCCCATATCAAATCTGATTCCATTTTCTTGCTTCTTGATACCACTCAATTGTACTTCACTTTTCACAAAATTACAATAATTAAGAACAAGTTTACATCATAATATATAATTTGATTCAGATAAAAAAATACTATAAAATAAATGGAACGATAGATTGTCCAAAATATACCTTTTAATGTATCCTCTTACAACATTTGCACATATTTCCGTTAAGCTGAGGTTTGGATTGGGCTTGTGTCCGAGGAAGTTTTTCATCAATATGCATAGGGCTTGTTGATCTATGCTCAACTTTCACTTCTCTGGTACCATTGCTAACAGCTTTTCCTGATCCTGATTCACTATGCTGGGATCTCAAACGAGCTAACTGCTTTTTTGAATCCTATGATTTCCTCTATGTTTCCTCTAGCTAACAAAAAATATAGCTTCCATTCCTAACAACAAAAAGACATTGCTTACAACATAATATGTTGACTTATAATCCAATACCCAATACATAGAAATAAAAAAATTAGAAATCAATTTTCTTTATTGGCTCAGGTTGCAAAACACCTACCACTTAAAAACAAACCTATATATTCATATAGATCTAATATTCAGCTTCTCTATAGTTATACTTACAAAGAAAATTTTTTGGGTTAGCTCAGGATTGTAGAAGATGATGAACAACCCAAAAGGAGATATGTTTTCACACCCTTATGAACTAACAACAATTTTTACCCAAACACATTCAGACCTAAGTGGTAAATCCTGCTATGTGAAAAAAAATTAAAAAAAATTAAAAAAAAAAGCATAACATCTCTCGTGTTCTACCACGCCAAACAGTTAAAATTGAACATTTTCCGTGTTCTACCACACCAAACAGTTAAAATTGAAATAAAATTTACATTTTTTTAACCCAATTAGACTACTTACCAGTAAGTATTTGCTCTAGTAGAGGAGTAATGGCATTAGGTTAAGAATTGTGAGGTTCAGGGGCCTCGAATTTATTGAAATCCATATTAACTCAAAACAGTAAAGATGAAAAAGTAAATGCCAATGTAAATATGTAATACAGACTTTGAAACTAAATCAGATAAAGGAATTTCATCCTTCTCATTTAAATCATTCATCCATGAACAGAAAACGAAAATGTACTCATATAACAAATTTCATTATATAACAAATTACAACTGGATGAGAAAATTTCACCAAGAAAAAAGAAAAAAAAAACGCTAATAACAAATCAGAAAGAGGAATTCGTTACCTCGCACGTCTTACAAATAGGGAACGAGAGAAGGAGAAGATTTGGGGGTTCAGTGTGATCGTTGGTAAAAAAAACAAATCAACAAAAATCAAAGAGGGATTTTTGAAAACCCTCAATTTCTCGTTTCTTATTTCAGCAAGAGGAAAAGTTGATGCTGTCCTTTTCGTTAGGCATTTCAGCAAGAGGGAAAGCCAAAGGAAGAGCTGAAGAGGTGACGAGGTGAGACTCCATTTCTTGCGTGACAGATGTGTATGAAGAAGAATCGAGAGAAGAAATGAATTGATGGGCTGCTGCTTTTATAGCAAAACAAAAAGCAATGCACAGAAAAATTAAAAAAAAAAATGCAAAAGCCCAACACTATACAACCTAAAGATAAAGATGATTCAGCATATTCAATTTATAAGAAGTAGTCACATATACACTATATAAGGGAAAAAAATGATACAGGAAAGAAACAGAGAAAATAAAAGGAGAGGACAAAGGAGAAGAAGAGAGAAAAGAGGGAAGAAGAAGAAGAACCGACAGTGAATCGATGAGAGAGGAGACGGCTTCGGCGATGAATGGCTCGAGCTCCGGCGGTGGATCAATGAGAGAGGGAAGAGCAGCAAGAAGGGTTTTTGGTTGAAACCCTCGTTGCCCGTTGGGAAAAAGAATGAGAAAAGATAAAGAAGGGAAATAAAATTGATGAAAATGAGATAAGGATGCACGTGTATGGGGTATGGATTATATGGGGTATGACACGTGCATGGGTTATAGAGAGTCGACGAAAACTGCTGCTTTTATTATATTATTTTATTATATTAATTAATTATTATTAATAATTATATTATAATATAATATAGATATATTAGGGTACGAGCGTTGCACGTAGTTGTTACTAAAGTGATAGTATTAGTGGCTTGCATTTCATATTTGACAAATATGCATATCATGATATGGTTTTATCCAAAATATAATATTTTACATTCCCACCTCTTATGCGACCAACTCAGTTCACAATATAAAAAAAAATAATCCTTATGAAGAATTATACATTTCTATGCCACAAAATGTACATTTCAAGGTAGAATCGCTATTCATCTAATATCAAAACTATTGATATTAAATGTGTCCAAAATTGAATGTGAGCAGTCTCACATTCCAAGTTAAAAAGTAGTTGATAAAAAGTTGGACTGTTATGGAGAAAGAAAAAAAGAAGAAGACTGGCATTCCTTGTAGCTGCCATTGTCCATAAAGGCATCCGTAACCAAGGAAATTGGTTTTATAAAATAATCAATGTCTGACCGCAAGTTAACATGTTATTATTTCTTATTACAAAATATAGCAAGCTATTGATGAAAATAAAACTGAAGAATTTGCTTTGTTGTCTGACCTGATTCTAGAGATGCAATCTCTTCAACGGGAATCAGTGTTGGCACATCTTGAGGTATCACGAAGCTGTTGGAAAGTAGAGAAGCACACAACACCATGTAATCCAAAAGATAAGAAAATAAGTAATATGACCACACTAGTGCATGCATACATGTATTCATAAAGTAGTTACTAACATCAGTAGTAGTCACTATCTATGTCACACAATATCATTATCTTAAAAACCAAAGTAAGGAAGCAGAAACAGATAAGAATTTCCATGTCACATATATTATTAGGCCACTTAGAAAATCAAGTATCCAAATAGATCAGAAAATAAAAAGCAAAAAAAAAAAAAAATGGTTCTAACCTTCCTGACAGCCAAGAGTACATTCACGGCTGATCTCAGTCACCTGAAGCAAAAACCTTAACCCTCTCTGCAACATCTCCAAAGCTTTGGCCAGTGCACCCACACAAAACCTGAATGGTATCTCTTCTCTCTTCAACCCACTCATCTCACCCAAATGCTCATCACTGAACATGAAAACACCATTCCTCTCACACTCACTCTCCATCTCTTTCTTTCCTACAAAAAGGTTTTGGAATAAAAGTCTAAATACTGGTTAGAGAAGGGTAGATTACCAGGAAAGAGAGAAGGGTAGATTACCAGGAAAGCAAAGAGCATGCAAAGAAGAAAGTAGAGTTTGAGATTTTCGTATGTTACTAATGAGGAAATTTCAGATCACATAGATTTCCGAATGTTAGTAATAAGGAATTTTCAGTTCACATATTATCCATACATTAAATTGTGGGGGTCCACAAGCAGCGTACATAAAATTTATAAGATCACTTTTAAAAGAAAACGAGGAAAAATTGAATCTGAAGATATGTAAATTATATTCAGATGTACAGACACTTAGAGAAGTTTGAGTTTATCAATAGAAGATTATAAAAACAAAGGAATGTCAATCATTTGACTATTTGAGATTTTGAGCTTCAAATTCACAAATTCACCAAAGTAAAATACAAACTATCCATTGAATAAATATATATATATATATGGAAAAAATGCACAATCAAACCAATAGTTAAAAAAGAACAAACACAATTGAAGAATACCATAAAAAAATAAAAATACACAAAAGTAATCATTAACCCAAGTGTTTTAGTAGAAATTGAGATGCATTAACACAACATGAACTAAATTTTTTTTATTTTTTATTCTATTTTTCTCCATTAAAGCATACAATAGTTTATCCAAATTTCACCTATCAACTATTCACTCCCTATTGCTGCCTGCAAGATGAAATGGCCTTAACTGACATTATACTTGAAGTTCATTTCGGTAAAACATCTGCTTGGTGATTAAAAAAAAAGTAAATCATTATAGTGTTTGCAATTTATCTTTAAAATCTTTCATAATTTCCAAGTATGATTGATAAAATGAAAATTCAGAAATGATCTAAGGTGAATACTTCTCCATCCAATCAGAACTAAATATAATGGTCCTTATTATTCTTTTTTATTCTCAAGAATGTTGCATCAAGTTCTTAAATTAAAATTAAAATTAAACTAAATAAAATGAAAATAGCAGGTTAACTATTTCCTTTTTTTTATTTTTAAAAATTACAGGAAACGATATTTCTAAATGCTAGACAATTTCCTTCACTATATCAACTACATCTTGCAACTCAAAGATTCCCCTCATGCAAAAAAAACCATTCTAAGTAAGCTGAATATGCTAAACCTATTTTCATTAAGTAATTACCCATTACCTTGTATTCAAATTGAGTCAGCAGCTGACTCAATTCTCCACAACTTTCCAAAGGAGCTAACTGATTTCATATCTCTAATTTTCTTTATAATAATTTCAGGTCTCTAATTGATCGAATATTTAGTACATCTCCCTTTGAGGGAAAGTATGACTGTATGAGTGTTTTTAGCCCAAGGAGATAATTTGTGTTTTACCTAAAAATAAATGAGGAAACATGCCAAAAAATTTGATATGAGTTAATGAGAACAAATGATATTTAAACACCTTTCATATGACACAAGAGAGGGGTGTGCTGATTATTGCTCGTTTTCTGGTGATAATTGTCCAAACTGATGAGTTTGATTGAGTAGTTGCTTATTCCAAGTTATCTTTTATGTTTTGTTTTATTTTTTATAATAAAAATTGCGTGATCAAAACAAAGTTGTGTGCCCATTGCTGCAACTTCATACAATCTTTATGATTATTGCAATAATATTTGTTATTGTTTTGGGTTGTTTGGTTAGGTTGAGATCTGAGCTGTTTCTTAGTTTTTTACACAGTTGTGGTTAATTGAGATTATTTTGCTTAAATGATAATGACCTGCAACTCTGTTTCTACAAGAGTTCAGTTCAAGTGACACCCTGAGGCCGGGTTACTATTGAAAATTTGTTAGGGAGAATAACCTGGGTGTCATTTGATTGAACTTATTATTTAGAATGGTCACAATTAGCTAAAACTTTTGAATTACATTAATGGGACTATCCCTCTTTGCAAATTGTTGAATGAAGGGCATGCAGATTGAGACATGAAAGATATGGCACTCATGTTGTGGTTGTTGCTGTCTGTGGAGCTCATATTCTCCAAGTTTTTTATGCTTTCAGTGATGGTGTAGGTTTGGGGATAAATCAACTGATTTATTTTCATATGAGACAAAAGAGAGGGGTGTCGTCTCCAATTTTATTTCTAAGTATCTAATATGAGTATTTCACTTTTTTAAAAGGGGAAAACGACGTGATCTTCATACATTAGACAATGTACGCATTCCCTGCAGCGAGAACTTATCATAGTTTCATTGGACATGCCACAATATTCAGATACTTATTCTATCAAGACCAATCAAACTTCTTCTAATAACCAAATTATATAAATTATACATTATACATATACTAACTGCCATAACTAAAAATAATTACATATAGTATTAATATTAAAATAAAGCAAGTTTTCACAAAATAAAATAAAATTGTACAACATATACATATATTAGGAATATTTAGTTGAGTCTCAGTTTCATCAGGTAACACATGTAATTTTCAGACACATTATTAATTATTAATCGAGGAAAAAAAATTGTTATTGCATATTTACCCTTAACAGTTTGCAATTGCTAAGTTGTCTCCAGAAAAACGGATGAATCTTGGCAGACCATTTTTTTTAAATGAAACATGAAAGAAGGAAAAAACTGAAAATAAGCAGCCAAAGCCAATTAGCACATTAAAATAACACAATCTACCATGGTAAAGAAAAAAAAAAAAAAACTTCTGCGACCATAAGCTTTATTACTGGTGAAAAAACTTCACTTATTACTGGTAAAAAACCTTCACAGATGGAATGTGGAACATTTAAAATATCTCCCTTCCATGACTATCATCAGTGCATACTAAGAAAAAAAACCCTTATATCATTAATAATATCTTCCTTCCATAACAACCATTAGTGTGCGCTAAGAAAATAACCATTATACTTCAAAACTCAAATATGAAGCATTAAGTTCCCTCATAAACTACTACTATGTGTCTCCAAATGAATCCAAATTAGCATCCTGCAAAGATTTGAGTTAAAAACCACCACACTCGAATTTTTCATGGAGAGAAACCAAATGGAGAAAACCCATCAGATACCCCAACATACCTTAAAGAAAGTATTAATAATAAATCCAGATGGTAACCTTCAAGCAATTAAAAAGTTAGAGATCTTACCTGCCCACCATCCCCGGCATCCACCTCATCAACGGTGAGGCCGTTTAGTCCCATTATTTTGACTCTGAGAAATCCAAAAAATACCAGGCATAAACAAAAGCCAAAACGGAAGAAAAATACCAGTCATTCAAAATCTTGAATTGTTAGAATTGAAAGAAAACATTTAAACTGTCATTTTATATCTATGTAATGCCCGAATCATAGTTTTAAACAGATTTTCATGTGTGCACGAGTGGATGGGTGCGCTGGTTATTATCCTCATAACCAACGGGCAATGGTTACAAATCTTCAAACATCAAAATAAGGTGCATGTTTAAAAAAAAATCCAAAAAACTCATAATATGAAGGTTGATTTACCCCTACATATATGAAGTCTGACCTATACAGGTGGACCTGTGGCACCTATATATGTCAAGGAACCAACAGTTGCAGTTGATATCGAATGATTTTTTAAAGATGGGATCCATTGCTTCTCCAAATCAATAAATGTTGTTGCTAAGGATGAAACACAGTGTCCTGTGAAGCAAATAGGCTGTTATACATGATAATATAACTTACAATGCCCTTGTTTCTTCCACAATCAATAAGCTCTCAAGAAAGATAGCTTGTATCGCATCAAGCAAAAAAGATTAACTATAACCCAATTTACAATCTGTATGGGTGAAAATAATCTCTACCAAAGTGACGAAGTCAACATGAGAATCAATTATATTGTATATAACACAATGAAGGGTATAAAAAAATGAAAAAAAAAAAAAAAAAGAACCTTCTTGTTGTAGTTCCACCTTCCATTACGTGGGACACAATTTTCACTTTTGGCAACTTTCAACTGTAAAAAGGAGAGTGAAGTTACAAAATACATCAAATTAAAACAATAAGAAAAAAAAAAACCAGAAGAAATAGAAAATTACCGTTGGTGCACTAAGAACTTGACCATCCACAGAAGTTGTCACTCAATAGCCCTCATTCGTTCCTGAGGCTTCTGCCTCGATTTTTCCACCAATGATGACCTCTGCATAGATGAAACTGCCTTCGTGTAATGTTGAAGTGACATGAGCACACAGAGCTGGGGAAAATAAGAGAAAAGAAAAGAAGAGGCATTAAAAGAGGAGTTATATGGCCGAAATACTAAGAATTTCAAATTTACAATGCAGGAAGCAATATGCAGACCTCTAGAGAAAAGTACTTTGGACCCTTTGGCTTGACAACATCTAGGCAAGGCATGTAGGCAGGGCAGAAGTCTATGTAGCTGAACTTTTAGAATGAAAAAAGGTTTTATTTGAATAGTACTATCAAGCAAGTAAATCTGTTCACAAGACGCTTAAAACAGGGAAAAGGTAATGAGATTTAATAGAATGATAAATGTGTACATACAGTTGTTAATTGCAGGGCTTGTGACCGAGTCCTATAAATTTCCAGTGCTTTGTTTTGTATTAAAATAAAAAAAATGCAAAACCCCAACCCTTATATTACCTAAAGATGATTCAGCATATTCAATCTATAAGCACGAGTCACATATACACTATATGAGGGGAAAAAAGGACACAGGAAGAAAACAGAGAGCAGAAAACGAGAAGACAGAGGAGGTGGAGGAAGGAGAAGAAGAGAAAAAAGAGGGTAGAAGAAGAAGCACCTCCGGCTGAGAGACGAGATGGCTCCGACGATCGATGGCTTGAGCTCCGGCGGTGGATCGACGAGAGGGGGGTTTCGTCGTTGGGGAAAAGAATAAGAAAAATATAAAGAAAGAGAAAGGAAGATAAAATTGATGATGAGGAGAGAAGGAAGCAGGAGGGGACAGGGATGAGAAACTCCCTTTTTTTTTTTTAGATCAATTTGAGATTTGACTCCAAACATGGAAGAGAAGAAATGGGGAAAGGGGATAAGGATCTCCATTTTTTTTTTCACGTGTCGCTTCTTACATGAGGATCTCCATTTGGCACTTTGGCACGTGTACGGAGGTATGGAGTCGACCAAAGTGCTACCAAACATGGAAGAGAGGAAATGGGGAAAGGGGATAAGGTTCTCTATTTTTTTTTTTTCACGTGTCACTTCTTACGTGAGGATCTCCATTTAGCACGTGTACAGGGTATGGAGTCGACCGAACTGCTGCTTTTATATATGGGACAGATATTATATATATTTTATTTATATATATATATATATGGGATATGGGATAGAAATTTTATATGTGGGATAGAAAATAGAATAGATTATATTATATATGAGATATGAAAATAGATTTCCAACATGGTATTTTGTAGTTGAAGATGTCTGTGGTGATATCATTTTTATTAAAATTATATTACTAAATAACTTTTATAAAATGATAATTTTGTTAGTCCTTTTTTTTTAATTGTTTATGAAATCTTTTAGATATAACAAAAAGTCAAAAACCATATTATCAAAATGGTGAAAACAGAGTTTCAATACATACTCTATATTTTTTGTTGTATATGTATTATGTGTGTAACACATGTGTAAAATCAAATTCTCTTTATTTGTTTTTTGTTGACCCTTGTACTTTATTTTTTTTATTCTATTTTTAATCTCTCTTTTAGTTCTTTTGATGCGAGCCGTTGGATTGAGTCAATATAATGATTGTAGAACTTCTTTCTCTTTAGGAAAACAATAAGGTAAAAGAGAATGAGTATTCAGTTTAGAGAGCACGTAGAAATTGGGAATTGGAAAAAATTGCAGGAGATCAAGAAAAATGGGAGGAAAGAAAGCTTAGAAAACTTGTAACTTCTAAGTGGGTTGGTAGACATTTACTTAGTAATTGGCTTTTAATCTCCATTAAAAATAAAGAAAGAGCTTTGCATTATTCTCTCGTAGACGTAGGTCACATGTTGTGACCAAACCATATAAATTTTGTGTTTGTATGTTTTTGAGGATTTTAACGAAAAATGCACCATATTTGCACGCTGCACGAGAAAATGAAGACTATTATGTAATGCACAAACGTGGTCCGTTATGCATGGTTTGTGTTTTTTTTTTTTAAGGTTTGGGACAAGCGACACTAGCGTCGCTATACCATTTTGATAGACGATGCTAGCGTCGCTCTTCGTCAACTCCAATATAACCTAGCTTCCCTCATTCACAAACATTTTTTCCCTTTTCTCCTTCCCTTTTTCTCCCATTCTGCGTCGACGCCGCTACCCCCTTCCTCCTGTGCTCTCTCCTCCCTTCTCTACCACCCTCATTCTGATATTGCATATCTACTCGAAGCAGGTATGTTCAAATGTACCATTTGTTGGGAGTTCCATCTCCCATTTTTTCATTTGATTTGTTGTTTGGTTGTATGTATTTTTGGCTTAATGGCTTCATATCAATTGTTTAATGCAAATAGCTGGTGGCATTTAGTTTTCCTTCTACTGCAATCCATTTTGAGTTGTCTGTCATTGATGTCCGTGGTTTGAATGGTTTGAAGATGTTCTCCTATGCTTTCTCTGTTTCTCTGTCTCTCTGCAGTGACGTTCATCTTATATTTTCTATGATTAATGAGTATAAGTGATGTATTGTGTTAACGGTTGATGGGTTCAAAATGTATTTCAATTTGTATTGTGTTATAAGCCCCTGTGAACTGTATTAACAGTCTGAAATGAAATCTATATGTCAGGTGTTTGTTATAATGCTTCATATGTCATTTGACATTTTTTGTGCAACATGTCGAATTATTCCGAACTTGATTATGTGCAACTATAGTGTAGACACTATTTCACTATCTCCTTCTCTCCACTCCATATATATATATATATAAAGCATGATGTCCTTTGGTCAATAGAGCATGTTCTTGCATTATAATCAACGAACTGACCTCTCTTTCTATTTTACACATTAATTAATAGGTCTAAAGCAAAATGAGAAACATGATTTGGACTTGGGAATGTTATTTACATTAGTATATCTTCTTATTTACTAATGCGTCAACAAGACAAGCAAAACTCTTTATTTATGAAATCTCCCAGAAAAAGAAAAGTCTTCTTGGTTCGGATGATGGTATTTAACATTATCTGCAATTAAATTCAATGGAGTTTATACTTTTGAATGGTTCATGTAGTTGCATGCTAAATAGAAAATTTATTGAATAATTGTTCATGTAGTTGCATGCGAAGGTTCTTATAATTAGAGTAAATTTGACTACAGTAGTTGGGACATACGGTTTTGTGTTAGCATGTTTCCTCAACAAGACCGTGTACCTTTGCATACCATTTCCGTCACTAGAGTTATATGCATGTGTTATATTGCATTGATTTTTTCAATATACGTCCTATGTGCTTGTTACATTTTCCAAATTGCGCAGATGGCTAAAGGACACAGAAATGATGAAGGTGGAGAATTGTGTTATGAGCAAGACTCACATGTCTCAAAGGCCATATTGAATGGTGTTGAACCCGGTGCTTATCGATGCATAAATACTAACCCGGATAAGAAAATATGGGTTCTAACGGATAGGCAGAAAGACATCGTGAGGGAGGTTGGTCTATCTCACCTTTCAAAGATAGACTAAATGAGAGTTGACCACGCCCTCCTAACGGGGTTGGTGGAATGTTGGAGGCCGAAAATCAACACATTTCATTTGCCTACCGATGAAGCGACAGTCACGTTAGAAGACGTCGCATACATCTATGGACTCCCTATCGATGGTCCACCTGTAACGGGAAGGACATTTCCGCTTGCCAACGTCTCAAAAGTTTGCATGGAGCTGCTTGGTATGGCTCCACGGCCTGGCAAAGATTCCATTGGCATTACAATCAAGTGTGGTTAGATAATAATTTTAAGCCTTCAAAAAAGAAGAATGAGATCTACAAGACTAGGGCTTACTTGTTCTTCTTGGTTTCTAGGCAACTATTTTCCAATTCGTCCGGTGCCCAAGGGCCAGCATGGCAACTGGAGCTCTTTAGGGAATTCAAGAGCTATGCATGGGGTCCAGCATGCCTTGCTAGCCTTTACAGGACGCTTACAAGGGCCACAACCTTGTTAAAAGGTGAAGAAGAAGAGGAAGAGGTTGAGGGGGGAGAAAAAGGATCAAGTGCGAAGATTACAAAATTAAAAACTCTAACAGGGCCCCTCCAGTTGCTACAGGTGTTGTAAAGAGGTAACATAATGGCGTATGCAGGTTATATGCTTCGTTTCCTTCTGCTATTCAGTATGTTATAATGGTACAATCAAATGCAGGACACGCCTTCCAGCCAACAAAAACGTGTTGTTGTAAAGGGAAGGCATTCTCAAAAATTTAAGCCTACTGCCAAGAAGCTTGACTATTCAGACGAGCCAATCTAGGTGGATTATGAAACAACCTCTCCCCATCTGGATGCTACAGTTGCATATCTAGTCTCTCCATTTGAGCACTCTAGTTAACCCACCGTCCGAGATGTCAATTGTAGTCCACACACCAATGTCAGACATCAATACACTGATTTAGCGGATAAAACGATTGCATAGGGAGAGGAAAATTCCTCGACATTTCAAGAAATATACGCATCCGTTAGTGCAATCGGAGTATGTTCTGACTGAATCGGAAATCACTCTTTTAGATGGATTCCTTGGATTCTACAGGACAAGGTATGGAACAAATAATCCCCTCACCCCCCCAGCTGGAGCATTTTTCTATGCTTCTACATTGCCAGATTTTTTGTTTAACTATCATAAATGTTTCCATCTCACAGGCTGGATAAGCTTGAAATCTACTGCACGATGGTGACACCGAAGGTCCTGAAGAATGCATTGGAGCTGGATACTTGGTTTGACACAAATCTGATGTATTGGTGGTTCTCTATATTAAAAGATCGGTACCCGGATGTGTTCTTTTATGACTCCAGTGTCTGTGTAAGTTTTAAAACTACCAATACCACTATATTCAAACTCACAATCACTATGCTTCTAACGATTAACTCCTTTTGTTAACCAATGTTTTTTTTATCATCAGAGTTGGTGGCGAGAGAACAACATAAAAGCATTGGAAGAAAACATCAGGGGGAAAAATGGCATCAAAGTGTGGGAGGCTAAAAAAAAGAGTTTGTTGGTTTTCATTCTATGGCATGAAGCTTACTTCACGCTCTTGGTTGGTGATACACAAGAGAGGAGATGGGACTTTTACAACAGCATGAAAAGTGACCGTTCGTCGTTACCGACTTGCAAATAATTTGCAAATGGTCCCACTACCTTTTACTGCTCTTGTATTATATGTTGAAAACAACTTCATTTACCCAAATGTATTCTTATTTGCTTGCAGATTGATTTTCTGGGTAAGCAGTTCGCGTTCGCAGACCACGTTGCATCTAAACGGCCAATCAATTTCACTCAAGTTAATATATCGTGTTGGAGGTCAAAGATTGTCGTAGACATATATAGCAAAAGTTGGGAGAGTAATAGCCATCGACTGCCCATTGACCCATTTTTATCTTGATGAGATGATATTGGTGGTAGTTCATATGTTTTTGTTAATTTTTTGGTCAAGAAAAACTAAAGATGGTGGATGCTAATGTAGTCTTCTATATTAAATGAAATAGGTGAATGATGTTCTTTTTGTAGATGGTGGATTAATGGAAGTAGGCTGTTTCAGAAGCAATGTGTATTCCCTTTTTTTTTTTTTTCATTTCAAGGAAAAAAGTCTTTAGTGGGGGAGGGGGGTGGGGGTCGCCTCATGCTACTAAAATATTGTTAGAGAAAGGGGTGCTTTTGGTGACAATCTCCCACCTACATTTAAGAAGTGGGGAGGGGGGTGGGGGTCGCCTCATGCTAAAATATTGTTAGAGAAAGGGGTGCTTTTGGTGACAATCTCCCACCTACATTTAAGAAGTGGGGGCAGTGGCGGACCCAGAATTTTCATTTAGGTGGGGCTAAAATTTTGATAGACTTAACAATAAAAAAAAAAAAAACTTTTGCTACACTTTACCAGACTTTTTTTCATTACCAAATAGCACTTATATGTTTTTCTTTAGAAAATGTCCAACTCGTGAAACTCAACTAGATGCATGAAGTTATTGAAGATTGGACAATGAAAAGGTTAGGATGTTAATTAGAAGTACCCAAAAGCTTTAAATGGATAAAAAAATAATTCTAACTTAGATTTTAGATACTCAAACTCATATTATCATGTTTCACTAAATTTATATGTCAAAATCAATGCCCAATGGTCGTTGCTGCAAATTCAAGGTGGGTAGGTGTGTGAGAAAAAATAAATATAAGAACATTTTGAGGACACCCATCATTTCCATTTCTTTCACTTTCTCAAAGCCTCCAACCTTTGGATAATGGGAACAAAATTCAGTCTTTGAATCACAGTAGGGGTAAAAAGATAGGATAACAAAAATGAATTTGGTCATCTTTGGATTTTTATCTGTTATGAAGGTTATTTTAAGCCAGTCAGAATTATTCTAACCGTCAAGTGTTCTATACTAAATGGATCTGATTTGACACGAGAAATCACTGGGTGACTTAGATTTTCCTTGATAATTTATAAAATAAGCAGTGGTTTTGAACAGTCTAAACTTCGAAAAAGCCGTACGCTAGTGACGAGTTTTGCAACGGTGGCTTTAGAGAAGATAAGAGCAAAGAAGTCATGCTATTCTTTTTAGCATGGTTCCAATTTTAAGAGACAGTAGAGGAAAGAAGTCACCGAACCTTTACATCCTCCTAGTTCTAGATAAGGGTTCCTTCGTAACCCTTAGAGCAATTGCATCGGTACACAGGACCGTTGGTAGAGTTATTGTAGCATGTGCTGAAACCTAGGCGTGTCAAACCGCTGTGCCGGCACGGGCGGGCGTCTGTGGGCCCTCTCTGCCGGGCGTGCCTTTTTTTTTTCTGATTAATTTTTTTCATCTTTTCGATATTAAAATTAAACATTTAAACACAAGCATGAAGAATGACAAAAATATTTAAGTCGATATTAAAATTAAACATTTAAACACAAGCATGAAGAATGACAAAAATATTTAAGTGGTTCGGTCAAACTCGACCTGTTAATATTAATTCAACAAAAAAAATCCTTTTAAAAAGCCTTATTTACTCACCTAAATTTATATTTATTATTGCTAAAGTTGAATATATATGGGTTGGTTGAGACCTAATATCTGATTGGATACATTCCAAAGAGACACCTGTGAGTCTAAGACGAGATCCATGGTCTAAGGCACAAGTGAAGAGACCAAACTATATTTAGAGCTGATTATGTTTTAATGGGATAATATAATCATAATAAAAGTAAAAGTAATATTATATATATCTTTTGGATTACTATTATAAGTTTATAACTATTGATTGGGCCAGAGAAGAATATTAGAAAGGGATGTAATTTGGGTTAATAAATTTGTATTTGGTTTCAATTAGACCCAAGTTCCCAACCTATTTTCCAACCTTACCTGGCCAA
The DNA here is from genome assembly GCA_003546025.1 of Camphora micrantha. NCBI lineage: Eukaryota > Viridiplantae > Streptophyta > Magnoliopsida > Laurales > Lauraceae > Camphora > Camphora micrantha. The sequence continues at coordinate 10,320,421 of QPKB01000003.1, read as the reverse complement.
TCAAAGACATCTAGTGATGTTTGGTAGGTGTGTGAGAAAAAATAAATATAAGAACATTTTGAGGACACCCATCATTTCCATTTCTTTCACTTTCTCAAAGCCTCCAACCTTTGGATAATGGGAACAAAATTCAGTCTTTGAATCACAGTAGGGGTAAAAAGATAGGATAACAAAAATGAATTTGGTCATCTTTGGATTTTTATCTGTTATGAAGGTTATTTTAAGCCAGTCAGAATTATTCTAACCGTCAAGTGTTCTATACTAAATGGATCTGATTTGACACGAGAAATCACTGGGTGACTTAGATTTTCCTTGATAATTTATAAAATAAGCAGTGGTTTTGAACAGTCTAAACTTCGAAAAAGCCGTACGCTAGTGACGAGTTTTGCAACGGTGGCTTTAGAGAAGATAAGAGCAAAGAAGTCATGCTATTCTTTTTAGCATGGTTCCAATTTTAAGAGACAGTAGAGGAAAGAAGTCACCGAACCTTTACATCCTCCTAGTTCTAGATAAGGGTTCCTTCGTAACCCTTAGAGCAATTGCATCGGTACACAGGACCGTTGGTAGAGTTATTGTAGCATGTGCTGAAACCTAGGCGTGTCAAACCGCTGTGCCGGCACGGGCGGGCGTCTGTGGGCCCTCTCTGCCGGGCGTGCCTTTTTTTTTTCTGATTAATTTTTTTCATCTTTTCGATATTAAAATTAAACATTTAAACACAAGCATGAAGAATGACAAAAATATTTAAGTGGTTCGGTCAAACTCGACCTGTTAATATTAATTCAACAAAAAAAATCCTTTTAAAAAGCCTTATTTACTCACCTAAATTTATATTTTATTATTGCTAAAGTTGAATATATATGGGTTGGTTGAGACCTAATATCTGATTGGATACATTCCAAAGAGACACCTGTGAGTCTAAGACGAGATCCATGGTCTAAGGCACAAGTGAAGAGACCAAACTATATTTAGAGCTGATTATGTTTTAATGGGATAATATAATCATAATAAAAGTAAAAGTAATATTATATATATCTTTTGGATTACTATTATAAGTTTATAACTATTGATTGGGCCAGAGAAGAATATTAGAAAGGGATGTAATTTGGGTTAATAAATTTGTGTTTGGTTTCAATTAGACCCAAGTTCCCAACCTATTTTCCAACCTTACCTGGCCAATCAAAGACATCTAGTGATGTTTGGTAGGTACCAAACTAAAAAATACAAAGAAGAAGTTTGTGTTTTATTTGGGCCCAATCTCCACAGTGATTTTATCACAATGGGCCCACCTGTTATATAATGATTGACATCCTTTGTATTTTTCTTTTAGTAAATAAAATTTTGATTAAAAGAAAAAGAATGGGAGGGTTAGAGTATTTATAGACTTTGTAAAATTGAAAAGGACACAAAATATCCCTTAAATAACTGTTTTATAGCTGTTGAGGGGTTAAAATGAATAATTTTTTTAAAAAATAGCTATTTTTGGGTGGGCCAGGCGGGCCGTGCCTAGTGTGCTAGGCCTATCGTGCCTGGCGGGGTTGATAGGCCACAGGGCCAGCCTACATGCACTGGCAGGGGCCGTGCCAAACGGGCCAACAGGCCGAGGCACCCTGTGCCGGGCCGGCCCGGCCTGGCCTATTTGACATCCCAACCCCTACAAGCATAAGAAGTGGGATTCTCTTTTGCCTGTGCAGATGCCTCATTCCCAATTTGCCCAATCAAGCACCAGAGGCACTTTTTTTAACTTCGCCTAGGTACCTCCCAGTACTGACTTCCAGCAGAACTTTTTTTAAATTCATCTTTAATTTTCATTTTTAATTATCCTACGTATTCATTTCGTACATGTTCTAAATGCAAATAAATAAGCAATAAAAGACCCAACTCCCCAACCACAGAGAAAGAAAGAAGAAATCATTGTACCTTTGCATCCTCCTTCGAGATAAGGGTTCCCTTCATAACCCTCAGAGCAATTGCATCGGTATCCAGGACCGTTGGTAGAATCGTAGCATGTGCTCAAACCCTTACAAGCATAAGAAGTGAGATTCTCTTTTGCCTGTTCACATGTCTCATCCCCAATGGCCCAATCAAGCACCAGAGGCACTTGCTTATCATCTGGGTAGCTGTTGTACTGACTTCTAGCAGAAAGATCGCTGATGTTGAATTTAAACTGATCATCATCAGCGATCAGAAAGGCAAAGCTGCAGGGATTAAAATCCAGAATACCAGTATGGTTGTTAAAGCTTGTCAATTGTATATACAATCTCGTGGCACCTTGAGGAATAGGGGTCTGGCAACACCCAATCCCAAGGCAATTGCCATCCATCACGTTTTCCTTTTCCCAACAGACGGACACGCATCCACTAGAAAAATTGCCACTAGTAAAATTGCGCTCAGAATAGCTCGTTATGTAAGCTGCCGTGTCGCAACCGATTGCTGTGAATTTGTTGCGGGTGTTTGAGAAGGTGAATGGCCCATCTTTTCCAAGCGACTTGCCATAACTCCTGCTGTATGCTCTGCCCGACTTGCTGTAACAATCCGAAGCAACACGAGTCGTGACTATCATTTGGCCTTGTAACTTTATTTCCAGAACCTCATAGTTAGATAGAAATGGTTTTGGAGGGTTATAATGAGTGTCGTTGCAGACTAATCTGAATTTTTGTCTGCTACAACCTTCTTTGATGCCGAAGGGGTAGGGGATGCTGACGTCACCGCATTTTTCTAGTGCTGGGCAATCGGGCTTCCTATCGAAAGCCGATATTGCAGCTGTGAGCAGCAGAAGCCCGAGCACCATACGCCAACAGCCCATTCTAGTTCCCTCCTTTCTTTCTTTCTTGCTTGCTTGATGAGGTGTGGTCTATTGCGCTTCTTATTTAATAACCGATTCCAAAAGGGCCCTTATCAGTGTTATTGTGCTTGCCGAGTAAATTGTCTTTTGAAAAGTCTGATGTCCTGTTCGAATGCAAGGACAGCTACCATCGTGGAAAAATCAAACTTGTAAAAGAGGCCGGGTTGGATCCAAAGACTTGAGGGGATGCGCTTCTTATTTAATAACCGATTCCAAAAGCGCCCTTACCAGTGTCAATTTGCTTGCCGAGTAAATTGTCTTTTGAAAAGTCTGATGTCCTGTTCGGATGCAAGGACAGCTACCATCGTGGAAAAATCTCTACCATCGTGGAAAAATCTAACTTGGAAAAGAGGCCGGAATGGATCCAAAGACTTGAGGAGATGCTACAATACAACCCATCAATATTGGACGTGTTGGCAATACGAATATCAGGATCCATTCCTCGGTTAGTTGATTAAGTTATTTGATTTTATTAATAAAAAAATAATCTTTCTTACCGAAAAAAAAAAAAAAGCTTGTGCTTATCACATTATCAGTCATGTACCATTTGACCTCAGTATCAATTCCTATTAAAATAAAATTTAAAAATTATCATCATGTATCATGTGAGCTCTATTCTGAAGTTTCATGCATCTGGTTTTAGATAAATCTTATAAGAGAAGCCAGAAGCATTAAAGTTCCTGTTAAAATTTTGAGTCAAGCCTCTTATTTTGGCTCAGGTCACCATTATATATAGAAACTAAAGTACGGGAACAGCTCGGGACAGAGACCTAACTCAGGGTCAAGGTGAAACCGGGGATCCCTGTTGGGGCCAATACCCATGTGCCACATGTCTACCTTACCACCATTACGTGTAAAATATCCAATATGCCCTTATATCACTCTTTTCTCCTGTCCGTAACCAAGGACCAATTTTACTGCAAGTCTTTTTTTTCTTTATTTTTTTTTGGATAATATGGACCCGCCGACCCCCTTCGGTTGATTATAAGAAAACTCATAAATACATAGAATCACCCACTAACTCTATGTATCAGATAAAACTTTAAGGGAATTCAAAGACAGGACCCCCATGTTAAAACCGGACTTCCTAACCACACGAACATTTTAAGTGTGAATACATCATTGGGTTTTTTTTTTTTTTTTTTAAACAGCAAGTCTGCTACACTATTTATTTTTTTTAAATTGTACATCATCTCTTATGACATTAACGCTGATACTTAGTTAACTTATAAATAAATATCCCTATATTTGCCCAATAATGCCATTTTCCTGGTGTTAGTGTGATCTTTTAAAACAGCATTTTCGTAGTGGTTGTATCATATTTGGTTGGGTGGAGGTAGTCAAAAAAATAGGGACGTGCAGGCATTTAATGGTGGGCCCAGCCATGTCTGGCCGGGTTGTGTCGTGCCATGCCATGCCGATGCCGTTAGGTCGCACGGCCTAGCAAACTAACACACATTATGTCATGACACATTAATTGAAAAAATACATCAAATAGATTATATTTTCTTGAGTTTAAGTTACAAAAGTTTAAAAAAAATACAAGTTTGAACTTGGACCAACATGATTAAATTCAAACTTTATGAGAAATAAAAAAAAGTAACAAATTACAACTTTGAACACCATGATACATTCTTAAAAAAAAAAAAAAAAAAAAAAAAAAAAAAAAAAAAAAAAAAAAACATTAAGTAAGAATCACAACTTTATGACAATTAAAAAAAATTACAACATGAGAAACTATGATAATTTCAATAATTTCATAAGTTGATAAATTTCGAACACTATGTTATTTGTAATGTCGAGAGCTCTTTTTCTATTTCATAATCCTCCTCCATCATGTGTTGCATTCTATCATCTGCTTGATACTAGTCCTGCAGGCACACATGCAGGTTTTCACAGTTTTTTCTGCAAGCATTGTTCTTGTGGGGTTAATAAGGCGACTACCTACACTAAAAGCTTGCTCTTATGTAACTGTAAATGTTGAAATAATTGTTAGTATATCAAGGGCCATGGCGGAAAGCATAGAAAACTTAGTTTCATATGTTTTTCACCAGGCCAAAAGGTCAAAATCATCTTCATCATCAGTGATTGTAATCGGATTCATCTGTAGGTACATTATTAATTCATTAAGGTTGTAAGAGGATCCCCAAGAAGAAGATGAGCTACTTCCTAAAGTGCTCCTCATAATACCTCATATGGCCTTCTTTTTCTCTTTATGTATTTGGAGAGGGCCCATAGAGACCGTGAGTATTACGGGTCTACCCAATAAGATAACATATTCAAAAAAGAGTGTTTCTAACTGCGTTCAAATTGCGGACATATCATTTATATTAAGTTGATTCATTTTTTTGTTTGTTTCATTAATTAAAGTTTCTACACCTATTAATTTCAACTTAGGGTCTAATGCAACAACTATACAAAATGGTAAAGGAGCTACTCTCTAATACCGCGAAAACTTGTCCTCCATTTTTGCACATATAATCTGAAAAAGTCCCGAATCACTATATTTTTTAAAAGCAATACTTATTTTATAAAAGTGGGTCAAAGCTTGAGTTGATGTGTAATAATATACCTCGGGAAATATGTCTACCAAGGAGTGGGGGTGGCAATTGCCTACGATACCTGCCAACATGACCTGAATCCAACCTGATATTTCAGTTTTTTGGGTAACATTCCTAACCCAGATACAGTATGTGCTGGGTACTTTGTGGTCATTATCCATTTGTAATATTCAACCAGCCAACCTGACCTAACCCAACAAATTGCACTGTGGGCAGCTAATTCAACCGAAAGCGTACTTAAAAATTGAGCATTCGAGTAGGCATTTTCAATATGATTCATAGATAGGTCGGAAGGATCCAACACACGGTATCATGGTGCAACCTGACAAAGTAGATTGTTAATTAGCAGTGGAACAAAAGGCCAACCTGTCTACTGTTTTGGTTATAATTAAATGTTAAAACCTGGAGTAACAGGACAGGTTTAATTAGGTTTAGATGGCTAGGTTTAAGTATATAGGCACCTTACACATGATACAAGTTATGCAGATTTCTTTTTCTGTACTCGTCTCACTGCTTTTATGCGGTACAGGCTCTCACACATTATGAGAATCAAATCATAGAAAGCCATTTTCTATGAGATCAGAACCTCTTTTCAGTATCACCATTTTCTATGATATAATCCATGAAGCTATATGCAAAATGTAGTGTCCCTGCAAAATGTAGTGAATAAGATTTCGACATGTTTTCTAGTGTATTTTTTCTGTTTGCCTTTTTCATTGCTTGCGCAGATTTTAAAAGAAGGTACACGATGGAGTTTCTGAGGATCAATCCAATTAAGAAAACTTTAAAATTAAGCCAACTAAAGAAATTAACTAGATGCTTCTATTTCTCTGATTTGAGGTTGGAAAATGGACCCGAAACAAACTTTATAGTTGTCCAATTCAATTTAATAGGATCAATCGAACGGCCAACAAAATTTAATGGAGCTGTTCATTGTTTTCAAATTGGTACTTGCGTGAGCCTTTTTTCATGTAGTAGGCTAATGAGCCCTAAACAAACTTTGGCAAGTCTCCACTAGAGGTTAACATCCTAGTCGCTGTCTCTCTTCTGTCAAGTCTTGGTCAATAATTATTTAACAGTGATAAGGGCGTTTATTCACATTTATCGAACACTCTAAATTATTAATATGCGCTAAATAATAAAATAAATCTTTATTTTTAGAGTTATCAAACTGGCCTTAATTCTTATAAATGATACTCCAAATTTATTTTGTTCCTTCCAAATTTGCTGATGTTTTAAGAATACTGTAAGATTATAGAAATCCCAATATTATTCTATGAACATATTCAAATTATATAAATTGAGATCCTCATACGTACCATCATCTCTTTTTGGATGACCGAGGACCTGCCAAATGCCATGCATGTCCCAACAACATTTCAAGTAGTGTGCTCATTTTGACGATGTGAGCTAGGGAGACGTACATCTCTTGACTTGACTCACGAAGCCTCAATGAACCTAGGTCCGTTTGGGAAAATGAAGGGAGGGAAGGGAAAATTTGAGGGGGAAGGAAAATGAAGGGAAAGGGAGGGGATAAAAAATTAATTTTACCTCCTTTTGTTTGGGAAGTCAAAAAGTAAGGGGAAGAAAAATGGAAAAGTAGGGTTTTGTTTGTTTGTGAGATAAAGAGAAAATTATCGTTTTGCCCTTACTTTTGTAAAAACTTTAAGATTCTCTTTTATATATAAAGGGCAATGTGGTAATTTTACCCATTTTCCCCCCTCCTCTCCCCATTTTCCCTTCATTTTTAGGAGGAAAATTTTTGTACACATTCCACCCCCCCTTTCCCAAACACCCTCCAAAATAATTTTCCCCCCACTTTTCCCCCTTTTTTCCCTCCCCCCATCTCCCCACCCCCTTCCCAAACAGAGAAGTTTGGCCTAGTCCAAATATGTTTAATTCAGTGCTCCTAGACATGAATCTAGGTCTGCAAGCTACACCCAGATTTACGTTAGGGCCCGTTTGGTAATTTTACTAGTATAGTCAAGTGAAGTAAAGTCAAGTTAAATATCCCATCAAAAGTACTTTTCCAAAAAATTCCCTCCATCTTTTCCAAAAAAAGTCAAAAAGCAACTACATTTACTCACTAAAAAACAAAAAAACTCCATTTTCCCATACAAAAAGTCAAAAATATTCTATCCCAAACAACTAAAAACAAAATATCATCATAACTCACTTATATTTTATTCATTCTTTTCATTTCACTTCACTCCACTTTATTTTAAAAGTAAATTACCAAACGGGCCCTTAGGGTCAAAACTCATAACGCGGAACAGACTGCTTTTGAGATCATTAGGTATGTACTTCTATGTGCGTTAATTTCGTGCCAGAGATGCAACTCTTGGCGTGAGATGAAAGCTATCAGCCCTTTTATAACCTATTTAGCTTAGGAAAGTTTTCAAGTAAGGGCTTTTAATTTTTGCCGTATTTCAAATGTAGATATATATTTCTAAGTTTTTTAAATTAATAGCTAAGTTGTTTAAGGAAGTTTTCAACAACGTCTATCCATTTAAAGTAATTTTCTGACAACCTTTTTTTTTTAATTTTTTTAGAATATCCGAATTACCCTTTATTGAAGTAAAACTTTCATCTACTTCCTGTACATTACTCTCATTTCCGCAGTGTCATCATGGTAATTAAGGATAATCGATGTCTCGACTGCGATCGGCGGTATGTAGTGGACGTCGGAATAATGTCACGACTTTTAATGAAGGATAGTTAGGGTATTTTAAAAGTATTGAAAAAAAAAAGTCACAAAAAAATATCTTTAAATTGTCGTTAGATCTAAAAAGCCATTTGGGACTGTAGCACGTTAAATAACTTACAAAATGCTTCACATGTTGTATCCTTACTGCTATTATGAGAAAACTACACTAATATCTGCAGCTTAACTTGGCCAAAAACTAAACGTCACCAAAGAAAAGCCAGCTTCACGTGCCAACAAGCATGGCTCGGCTTGACTGGGAATGGGCCTTTGTTCAGATCGTAAGCTAGTCTAGAACAAGCTTCGCTCATGTACTAGCAATGACGTTGATATTAGTAGAAATTCCCCTTCCATAGTAGCTCATGTACGTTGATGTTTAACGTACCCAGTCAACTAATTAATGTCATTTTCTACTCAAATTAACATATTGGCCGGATGCTTGACTCAATGCGTGGTGGAGAAACCGTCTTGACTCGCGCGTCTGCTTTCTGCTCGACGAATTTCTTAATCGTTTGACCCGCCTAACTCACAGGTAATGAGAGTTTGATTGGCCTACTAAATATTAGTCCAATTAGTATCCTAGTGGTGGTTTTAGAATATGATTTTGAACATGGTATTTAGTCGTTGAAGATGTTTGTGGTAATATCATTTTGATTAAAATAATAATATTAAATAACTTTTTTAAAATGATAATTTTGTTAGTCATTTTTTTAATTGTTTCTGAAATTTTTTAGATATAACAAAAGGTCAAAAACCATATATTATCAAAATTGTGAAAATAGAGTTTCAATACATACTCTATATTTTTTGTTGTAAATGTGTTGTGTGTGTGAAAAATATGTGTAAAGCTAAATTCACTTTATTTGCTTTTCGTCCCTTTTACTTTATTTCTTTCTTCTATTTTTAATCTTTATTTTAGTTCTTTTGATGTGAGCCATTGAATTGAATTAATTTAACCAGAGGCTTAACAGTAAATCCGAGGGTTAGCTCAGTTGGCATAGGAGTGCGGTTTGCAGATGGAGGTTGGGGGTTCGAAACTGCACTACCAAACTGAAGCCACAGGGGATTTAACAGGCTTCCTCTGAGCCTGTAGGGATTATTCGAACTCCAAAGGAATGAGACACCCTCAGTTATAAAAAAAAAAAAAAAAAAAAAAAACTCCTACACTTTCAATGAAGTTGTCATGGATTTAGGCAGGTCTGTCACTATATCTCCATTGAAATCAAATCATTAAAAAAATACTCCCAACTTGTTTTATCAAAAAGGAAAATTTTACTACAAAGTTATATCCAACCTTGGATTGATCACAACTAAAGTTCATAATTTGACATCTTTTTTTTTTTTTCTTATTTTGGTCAAGTCTATACACTTATAGGCATGCATCTATGTGGGCACGAGTAGCTAGACTGCATGTCAAATATATGATGAACGGTCGACGACCGGTTGAGTTTGAACCTGAATTATGCACTTACAAAGGCGAACTACAGGGGTGGAATAGTGGGGCGGCAGTGGGTGGCCATGGTCCTCCAAATTTTTTCAAAATTATTTTTGGCCTTTTATACTGCCTCCTCGAGGGTTTCTTTCCTAACCCCCCCAACCAGAAAAATATGCCCCAATGAAAGAGTTACCAGTAAGTAAACAAGAAGTAAACAAGAGATGCAACGTAACACTACTTTGGCTACATGTCAATTAAAACAAAAACTTTGGATTAAGTAGGAAATGGATATTAAAGATAACAAGGTTACATGCATTTCGACTAAAATACACTGAAATTAATTTCTACAATAGATAGTTTCCATGATGATAATTTCAAAATGCTGAAGGAGAAGTACACCCATTACGTTAAGGAAATGACTTGAATCAAAATAAAAGTAAGATGGACCGAGTTCAACCCAATTCACACTTTTTCCCCCTTCTTCTCTTCCATGTTGCAAATGGCAGTAGTGTCGCACGATGATGGGAAGTGTTGTGCTAAATCATCACCGGCCAATCTCTAGTGCTGACATGGTGTGGTTGGTCAAACTATCTTGCCCAATCACACTCCCGTTCTCATTGTAGCATTCAGAGGTTTCACCGAGTAAGGTCTGTGTTTCTTCAAGGTTCTGTTGGACCCAAGGATGCTCCACAGCCCTTCTCAATCCTTCTAGCTCCATTGCCACTTCCTTCATCGAAGGTCTCTCTTCTCCTTTAACTTTCAAGCATCTCTTGGCAAGTTCAGCAACCGCCACCAATTGATCCACGTCACCTTCATCCACAATCCTGTTCTCCAAAACTTGAAAAAGACGTTGTTCTTTCAACGATGTGACAAAATACATAGACAGACTTCTCTCTTCTTGAGATCTATTCATGCAAATGGGCTTTTCACCTGTCAAAAGCTCTACCAAAACAACTCCAAAGCTGTAAACATCACTCTTCTCAGTTAATTGGCCAGTATGAAAGTATTCTGGATCCAAGTACCCTAAGGTCCCTTGCACTAGGGTAGTAATTTGTGTTTGATCCAAAGGCACTAATCTGGATGCTCCAAAATCAGCCACTTTTGCTGTCAGATTCTCGTCTAAGAGGATGTTGGCAGACTTCACGTCTCTGTGAAATATAGGAATTGATGTGGCAAAGTGCAGATAAGAAAGTGCTCCTGCGGTCTCTGAAGCAATCCTTAAGCGGTTCTCTAAAGAAAGGGAAGATGAATGTGTTTCATCATGGATGTGATCGGAAAGGGTCCCATTAGAGATGAATTCATACACCAATAATGGAACTTGTGTCTCCAAACAACATCCCAAGAGCTTCACTACATTTCTATGAATAATTTGGGACAAGATGAATACCTCATTTATGAACTGTTCAATCTGGGTCTCATCGACAATTTTAGATTTTTTGATTGCAACGATTGTGTGATCAGGTAAAATTCCCTTATATACAGTGCCATAGCCGCCTCGGCCAATAATTCGAGTCTCATGATAGTTGTTTGTAGCCCTTTCTAGCTCTTCTGCACTGAATATTTTTATTGTCGCACCAACCCTATGTGAAGTAATTTGTTGCTGCAGCAACAAACCTCCATTTTGCCGGAAGAACTTCTCTTTAAGTTGGAGGAGCTTTCTTTTCTTTAATCCCCAATATAACCAAGAGCCAACAATGAATACGAATAAGAGGCTAGAAACAGTTCCTGCATGGACATATGCAAAGATAAGAAGAGAATCTGAACAATTTACCCCATATTAATCCTTCTAAAACTCGATTCATCTGTGTTAACTCAAAGAAGGTTTTTTGTTGGTGATTCGGGTGAGTTTGACTTGGTTTTTTTTCAAGACTCCCTTGGATTTGCTCAGTTGAAACCTCCCTATTGCATCCACTGGCTGAGTGAGTACGAGATAAGAGTGAGTTTTGAACTGTGCGCTTTATCGTTAAGAAATGATAAATGGCTTCCTTATAAGATTTGACTTAACTGGATCTTTTTTGGTTTATTTTTCAAATTAAAAAAAAAAAAATGCTCTCATGTTATTTAACAACCTCGGAAGCAGGCTTTCATGTTATTTTATTTTGGTATAGTCCCTTTTCACGCACAGTAAGAGTGTGCAAAAGGTAATTTCTGGCGGCAATCTCTCCCTAATATTTATCCTAAGAAACTATTTTACCCTCTATGATAACTGACCTGCCTTGCGTTCTCTAGAACTTGATGCCATCATTGAAGCCCAATAATCATCCATCCTTCTTGGAGGTTGTTAGGATTTTGAGTGTTGGCTAATTTATGGGTTGGACATAATTCTTGGTCCATCAAGTTGTATTTCTTATTTTTAAAAAGGACTTTGAAAATAGAAGACTGGAAGGACTCAAGAAAGGAACCTGAGAAGAAATTCAAGTGTTGAAATTCCGGATCAATCAGAATGGGGTCCGCTCGAGCAACAAGCATCATCCGCTCGAGTGGACATGAGTCAGAATAGTTAGACGTCTGACAAAAGCCTCTTTGTGCTGAAACAGAACATCATCCGTTCGAACGGGCAAGGTGGCAGATTCCTGTAGAAATTAGAAACTTGATTCTAATTATGCCCCAAACTGCTTGTTTTAGTCCTAATTAAATTAGACAACCTTAAGCATGTTCTAAAGGCTATTTAAAGGACTCAAGGGCTAATCTAAATATACACCTTATCTCTCAAAGTTAGGAGTTAGAGATTATAATTGAGAGACCTATTCTCTAAAGATTTATTGAAGATTTGTGTTGCTAAGTTCTCTATAGAGCTAGTTTCTTCTGCATCTTTTGTAGATGATCATCTTCTTACGTAGAAGATTTGAGGAGTCAAGCGTAGAATTTAGTCTATTGTAATCAGCGGTGTGAAGTCGTTGAAGCGTTAACTTTAGTCCTTAGGTAGAGGATAGCTGGGGAGGAAGTCTGAGTTTCTTGTAATTGCGAGATTCATAGTGCTTGATTGTTGATCTAATTCCGATCCGTGGTTTCTCATCCGGTTACGATTTTCCACGTTATATCCGATGTCCTTGTGGTGTGTGCTTGTAAGTTTGTTTTCCGCTCCATAGTTATTGTTTTTGCACACTTTTTGGCTAATTTATTGAGTTGACCAATCTAGAGATCGAATCCAAAACTTTCAAAGCTAAATATTATCCTCCAAGCAAAGGGATGTGGAAGCTCCCATCCCAACCGTCCATAAGTAAGAACCCCTCAGATGGGCCTCTGAAGAAGGGCACCGATATGTATTTCAGTTCTCCCTCTCGAATCCCACAGGAGAACATCTTCCCCTTGTTATATAGTTCTAGGTTTTTAGCTTGTTCGCAGTTTGGACCCATGTGTTATGACTTATGATGATCAAGTGCGTCACAAGTGACTAAGTATCCATGCGACTATCATCAAGCAGGTATCTGAAGTTTTTCCACGTAGGCTCCAACCTTTATGTATAATTTTGGTAAAAACCCCTTTACTATCTGAAGTTCTATTTAGGTTCTCCATGGTCAAGTGAGGTGCCACTTCCACATAGCTATCAGTGGTTCAACAATTTCACTCTCCCTTTGAAAATTCTATTCAATTAGTGTTTTAGCTGTGCTGAAAGATTATTATTATTTTTCCCATTACAAGGCTCTTATTTCCATTCTAATTTATAAGTGATTTTTGGACTTTTCAAAAGTTAAAAGCCTGAAAAATAGTTCTAAAAAGTCCAACCAAACACACAGATAAGGTGAAAAAAAAAAACAGCTTAAGGGAATAAATCACCATTTAAAGCTAACCAAGATAATTAGCCATATAATGAACGCAAAAGTTGCTTTTTGCTGGCTGTTGTTCTGTCGTACGAATGGTGATGAGTTTCCATCAACTTTGTAAAGTGTCTTGTATTCTTAGACCTAGGTTCTAAAAACAAGGAAAGAGGTAAAACTTATAATAATAAAGCCAAATTAAAACTAAAGGTGGAGAGCCATGTAGGAAAGCCTTTCTTCTTTATTTCACTCTGAATTGCTTAACAAGCCACCCTACTTGAAAGAAGGACAAATTAGGGACTGACTCAATTTTGAAAAGATTACCTAGAATCGGCACAATTAGCTGTTTAGGGGTAGGGGGAGGGGCCGGGGCCGGGGCCACGCAAGTAAAATAACCCGCTTTGTTTTCGCATTTCTCCGCTGCTTTACAAGGATTGGAGACTCTTTCGCACTCATTAATATCTGCACAGTCAACACAGAAGCAGACCGTAAGAACGTGTTAAATAGGCTAAGAAAGAAATCAATCTGTAGTAAAGTGTCAAAAGGATATATGTTAAATTTGAAATGCTATATCCCATCCTCATGATTCATGAATAATAAAAACTACATACCACTTTTTGTTGAGTTGTGGATTGCCTAGATCTTTGAGTTAATACTTGTATTTATTTATTTTATTCTCATTTTTCACATATGATTGTACCTTCCCATTATTGTACTAGCCTTGCAATTCATTTGAAATATGTTAAAAAAACATTTCGATATATTTCATAGATAAGCGACTAAATTTTGTCAAGGGGAATTTTCAAAACATTGTATGTTTTGGCCTAATATATAATCAAAATATTGTTAGATTAGATTTCTTTGTTTTACTTGTTTAAGGAGAGTTTTATGTTATAATAAAAATAGAAAAGAAAAATGCCATTTTAGCTTAAGTGAATAGATCAGATGGTAACAAATCATTATAAGTGGACCCTTTTCTTTTCAAAGACTAAACTGTGTTCTATTTATAAAAATAGCAAAATGCTTTTTGTGGCTGAAGCGTTATAGGATTTCGTTTTGAATAAGGGGTTTTCACTGTTTAAATGTCACCCAGGTACGTTAGTGTTGAGTTTTATACTGTGGCTTTAGAGGACTTAAATTTTGCTAAAGCCCTGTTTGTTTGCATTAAAATGTATAAGAATTAAATATATTGGGGAATTAAAGATGAGGGTTAAAATCAAATAGCATTTAAGAGAAGATGTTAGAGTTTGATGCATATGTTTACAAATTCGCCTTTATAATTCTCTGTTTCTTGATGAGCTCCATTGCTTCTTAAAATGACACTTTCTGAAGGCCTTATCACAGCCTTTTGTGCCTGCAGAGTAGCTTGTTTTCAGAAAAGTTTGATGGCCTCTTCGGACGCAAGGACAACTACCATCATGAAAAAATTAGATTTGGAAAAGAGTACCGAATGGATCCAAAAGGACTTGCGAATAAGTTACAATCAATCAATCAATATCGAACATGTTGGCAACTTGACATCCATTCCTTGTAAGTGTATTGAGGTATTTCATTAATGATAAATAAGCTTTTGCTAATTAAATTATTAGTCATGAGCACATTCGACTAGTAAGATCAACTCCTATTAAAATAAAATTTAAAAAATATATTATCTAAGAGAATGGTATTAAAGATGAATGCTTCGGATAATCATCTTGTGAGCCTCGGGTGTTTCATGTATCTTTTACAGGAAAGCCTTTGATAGGACGTGACAGTGGATCCATACTCTTAAGTACGTTAGCTAATTAAAAATACATATTATTCATGTGCATAAATAAAAAAGGGTCCCTAAGACCACTACAGTGGATACAGACTTTTTGGGTCCTTTTATTCCAATGACTCTAATAAGGGGATTTTTTTGGGGCAAAATCCTTCTTTAGGTATGATGAATCTGAATCGACCCAAATTTTTGGCTGCAGCCCACACAAAACAGGGAGACAGTCAGATACTTAATAAATAATGGGTGGACGGCAATGAGTAGCCTCACAAATTTCTTGCGATCGAGCCCAGGCCGAGAGATATATATAAGTCCAACTTTAACGATTAAGGTGGACACGGGACTGACAAGGGAAGGGTGAAGGTCACGATGAATTACCCTCCCATGCCTGCTTGGTGTTGAGCTTTCTACTAAGTACGAACACACCATTAAAATTCAAGATTATTATCTCACTGTAGTATGTTATGAAGGTAATTTTAAGCCAGTCAGAATTATTCTAACCGTCAAGTGTTCTATTCTAAATGGATCTGATTTGACACGAGAAATAACTGGGTGACTTAGATTTTCCTTGATAATTTAACAAATAAGCAGTGGTTTTCAATAGTGTAAACAATAAAAAAGATGTACGCTAGTGACGAGTTTTGCATTGGTGACTTCAGAGAAGATAGAGCAAAGAAGTCATATATGCTAATCCTTTTAGTATGGTTCCAATTTTAAGAGACGGTATAGGAAAGAAGTCATTGTACCTTTACATCCTCCTTCCAGTTCTAGATAAGGGTTCCCTTCATAACCATTAGAGCAATTGCATCGGTATCCAGGACCGTTGGTAGAATCGTAGCATGTGCTGAAACCCTTACAAGCATAAGCAGTCCTATTCTTTTTTGCCTGTTCACATGTCTCATTCCAAATCGCCCAATCAAGCACCACGGGTACTTCTTTATAATTGCCTGCAGGGTCTCTGTTGTACTTACTTCGAGCAGAAAGATCGCTTTTGCTGAATTTAAACTGATCATCAGCGATTAGAAAGGCATGGCTGCAGGGATTAAAATCCAGGAGACCACTATGGTTGTGGGAGCTATTCACTTTTATACGGAAACCCCAGGCACCTTGAGGGATAGAGGTCTGGCAACACCCAATCCCAGTGCATAAGCCATCGATTACGGAGACGTTTCCACCACAGAAGGACATGCATCCGGTTGTAAAATTGCTCCCATAAGAGGCCGTTATGTATGCTTGCGTGTCGCAACCTATTGCCGTGAATTTGTTGCCGGTGTTTGAGAAGGTGAATGGCCCATGTATGCCGAGCGACATAAAAGGGTGGTTGCTCTCCGTGCTGCCTGTCTCGTTGTAGCAATCAGAAGCAACATAAGTATGGACATTTGCTTGGCCTTCTAACGTTATTTTAAGAATCTCAAAGACGCCTGCCCAAAATAGTTTTGGAGGGGTATAAGTGTCGTTGCAGACTAAATCGAATCCTTTTCTGCTACAACCTTCTTTGATGCCGAAAGGGTATGGAATACTAACATTACCACATCTGTCTGGGCAGCCGGGCTTACTAGTAGTATCAAAAGCTGATGCAGCTATGAGCAACAGGAGCCCAAACAGCATTTGCAGACTGCCCATTGTTTCCTTCTCTGTATCTATCTTTCTTGACGTGGGATCTATTAAATAGCCTTTTTGAAAGGCCTTATCAGTGCCTTGTGCTTTGCAAGTACCTCGTTCTTTGAAAAGTCCGATGGCCTCTTCGGATGCAACGACAACTACCATTGCGAAAATTCAAACTTGGGAAAGAGCCGAATGGATCCAAGAAGTTGGGACTACATAATATTATTAGTCACGTGCACAGTTAAATTTGAATACCAGCTCCTATTAGAATGAAATTTAAAGATATATATTTCATCCAAGGAGATGATATAAAGATGAATGATTCTGATTATCATCACTAGGCCTCAAGTTGAATTTCATGCATCTGTTACAAGCAAAGCCTCCAATATATATTGTGGGGGGAAAATTTTAAGACTCTAAGATTAAGACCCCCTAACCTCAGTGATCTCGGCTGCGTGCATCTCGCCTTGAGTATTAGTGTGCCAGGCTGGGGCCAGTATCGCCAGCTCGGCCGAAACCATCTTGGTCATGCCCTGGCGCGTATCAGCTCAGCAGCAGCGTCATATCTCCCACCTCGGCCAGGCTTTCCTACCGACCTGCTACCAATTCGGTCTCTGCTCGGGAAGCACCATCCCGGCACATCAGTTGGGCGCCCGTTTCATCTCCTTCACCTCGGCTACGCGCTAACAGCATCACGGGGTCTCAGCTAGCACGCTAGCCGAGACCAGTGCTGTGACCTCGATCCAGCTCGGCTGATTTCGGCCACGCGCATCAGCCCCCGAGATGCATTCCGGCTCCAGCTATGAGGAGCCAATATGCATTTCGGTTGTGGCCCCGATATGTATTCCGGCTACAGCTGAGGATTGCCAACCGAGACAGGCGCTGACAGCCATGTACCCCCTTCAGACACGTGGCTTCGAATGGGACTTTCGCTACCAATAAGTCAAGACAGGAGCAGACCCATGTGACTGATATTTAATGCATTGTGGGCTGATAAGACCTTAGCAGGACGTGGGGCCCACCATCAAATATCAAGAGTCAACTCTTCTTCCTTACCTTACAAATACAAAAGGAAAACGCTGTTACAAGGGATGGACATTCACACTGAGATACACACTCAGTTGCAGACCCAGATACATTCTCACTCTTCATCTATTCTTCTCCACCCTAAGCTCAGGCCCTGCACTAACTTAGGCATCGGAGAGCCCTGCGCTGCCACAGCCAGGGTCCTCTGATCAGATTTCCTCTGCCCCTTTCAGGTTCTCCGGCGAGCTATTCTTCCCAAAGAGATCATCCACCACCTGGCTCTCTACAGCCATTTGGGTAAGTCCTGTAAGGCACCCCCTAAATCTTGTGAGTTACAGTTTTTGCACTTACAATTAGCGCCGTCTATGGGAAACGATACAAAAACGCCATGTCTTCGAGAGCTAAGAAGAGCAGAGAAGCTTCAGTCGTCCCCCCTTCCGAGAAGAAGACAAGGTCGAAAACAGCCATGAGAGACTCCTACTCCGCCCGAGAGGAGATTCGAGCCCAAAAAATCGCCATCTAGGAGAAGGAGGTCCTGACTTCTCAACTCCAGCAGCAGCTAGAGGAAAGAGCAGCTTGCTCGACCACACAGCATTTCCAGCAATATGACTATGAGAGAGCCTCTCATAATAGGAGGACTACTCCCACAATAGATGAAAATGCTCATTCGAATCAGGAGAAGCGCGACTGGACCTGCAATGAGGGCTCGGACAACAGTCCAGGCCGTAGAAGAAGGCAAGACGACCAGGAGTGGCTAGACGAACACATTCAGGCAGTTGTTAGCCATCACCTGGAACTGGCTGGTTTCGCCCAAGACCAGCGAGAGACTCGCCAGACCGTTGATCTTGGCACGTCCCCTTTTTCTCGTGACATTAGAGATTTTCCCCTCCCGAGGAAGTTCACTGTTCCGAAGTTCGTCACTTATGGCGGGACTTCAGATCCGGCTGCACATCTTCAACACTTCTCTCAGAGGATGTCCGTTTGGGGAAAAGAAGGCCACCTTAACTGCAGGATCTTCTCCTCTAGTCTGGGTGATCTCCCCCTGCGATGGTTCTGCGCACTCCCAGAGAGGTCTATCTCAAGTTGGCAGCAGCTTCAACAATCTTTTATGAAGAAATTCTAGGCCTATAGAGTCAGGCCCAAAAGTGACGCAGATATCATGGCCCTGAAGATGAAGGAAGGGGAGAATATCACCCAGTTCGCCAAGCGATTCTGGACAGTCTATAGCCAGATTGATAGCTCCATAGATGAGGTGGCGATCTTCGCCTTCCAAAACGCTCTGCTGCCAGATAACGATCTTCGCAGAGATCTAGCTGGATGCCCTGTGACTTCTATAGCATCACTGATGGCCAGAGTAAACCGTTTCATCGCTCAAGAGGATGATCAGATTCGAGCTCGGAAAAGCTTCGACCTCAATTGGAGAGAACGAAATGATAGGTCCTCTTAGAAGGATAAGGAATCACGTCGGAGAGGAGCCAAGCAACGCCTGGGCGCGATCCAGCTCGGCGAAGGCCCCAGCATCCACCTTGGCTAGAGCGTCCCCGGCAAGACGAGACTCTAGTGCAAGCCGGACCCCATCGATCCCAACAGCAGACTAGCAATGAAAACACAATGGGGGCAACCCACTTCGCTGATACCAGGGCTCGAACTGGGGGCAGCAGGCATCTCAACAAAATCGCGGAAATCTTAGAGCACGGGATTTTGGTGACATTCAGTCGGTGGCGGGCCAAGTGGTCAAAGATTACCAGGCTCGGTGCGAAAGGACAACACTCGCAAGTCATTAAGCTCGGCAAAGCACCTCGTTGCGGAACTCGGCAGATCCAGCTCGGCGAAGGCCCCAGCGTCAACCTCGAGAGGAAGCAGGACGCCCAGCGAAACAATCCTCAAAAGGGCAAGATGAATTGATTTGCCAACTTCAGCGGCAGCTACAGGAAAGGGGGGCAATCCCGGTTTCACTCCCTAGATGCAGCCGAGCTCCATCGGTATCTCTCCAAATGCAGCCGAGCTCCATCGGTCTCTCTCTCCAGATGCAGCCGAGCTCCATCGGCCAATCAGGACCTGAAGCAAGCATTAAGCGGTAAAAGATGCGACCAAGCTCGCGATGAAGGCTTGACCAGCAGCCCCCTTCTCAGGTACCGCCTTCGAATCTCACTAAGTTTAACCCAGTCAACTAATGCCATTTTCTACTGAAAATTCCAACATATTGGCTGGAAGCTTGACCTAAAGCCTGGTGTCCTGCCGTCTTGACTCATGCTTCTCTACGCATTTTCCTCGAATGTGGCATGGAGAAAACCTTTTTCTCTTCCTTGCGCGTCTGCATTCTTCTGAACGAGTTCCAAAAGCAATTTCTATCTTTTGACCCGCTTGCCTCGCAATTCACAGGTCACAAGAGTTTGCTTCGTCTGCCAAGTATTAGTCCATTTACCATCTCAATCATTGTTTTATTTAGAATATGATTTTGAACTCGGTATTAATCATTGAAAGTAAACTTTTTTATTAATATAATTATATTAATATTAAAATAACTTAAAATACTCTCATAAAATGGAAAATTTTGTTAATTCTCATTTTTAATTATTTGTGAGTCGTTTAGATCTAAAAAAACATCAAAAACCATATTGTAAAAGTGGTGAAAATATAGTTTCAATACATACTTATATTAATGACGGCTGAAACTAGAGCTGCCAAAGGGCTGGGCCGAGGCTGAGTGGGCCAAATCCCTCAGAGGGCCTGTACTATCTAGGCCCTTACCCTACACTCGAGGGTCAGGACAGGGCATAGGGTTTCAAAACAAGAAAACTCTTTTTTTAACAATATTACCAAAATCTGACTATGATTGAGCGTTATCTTATCCAACCTTAATTGTAAAGGAACCATTAATAAAATATCGGGAGAATATAAGTTGTCTCTAAAATATTTCTTTTATTAAATAAAGTTGGTGGCTTGACTTCTAGACATATGATTTTGTTTCTTTTGTCAAAGAAGAAAAACGGTTACAGAGATATCTATTTCACAACTTTCATATGAATTTTTACGTATGAAATCATTCCAGTAGTATCTTATCTTTGAGAGTTTTAAACCATTTACACCCACATACCTTTTATCAATTGGCATTATGTTTAATTAAACACTGATCTGACTATTACACATTCTTGGATTTCAGTTACAAAAAAAAAAAATGCACTTAATAATTACTATTAGTTTAGATTTTTAAAAACTGAGAGTTATAATTATGTAATTAAAAGGATATTTAAATCACCACGTACATATCCTTAAAGTTTCATGCACATACAAACTACTTATGTGAATTGGTTGACATCCCAAGCAACTCTATAGAGGAAAAAGTATATCATTATTAATAGGAAGGAGTCCACCCGTTTGGCACTGACAATGATTTATAAAAATAATATAAAAGGCCTAAATAAGAAGCAATAAAACTAAAATAAAGGAATTAGAAGCTACCATGCAACACTTATTGATTATGAATTAAGTTTAATGCATAACTTAAATAATTAAATATAGATTAAATGAGCCAAGTATGTATGTATGTATGAGTTTTTAGGACATTTTGTAATGGGTAGGTGGGTATGAAATTCCCTTCATATCCCCCTCTTGCTACTAAGTGACTGTGATAAGGGCATTTTAGTATATACTTATATATTATAAAATAAATAAAAGTATGGGTTAGGGTCAGAGCCGACAAGGGCAGATCTAAAGGAGGGCTGGCAGGAGTCATGGCCCCCTTAAAGATATAGAAACCATTATATATTGATCTGTGGCCCTTTCATATGGCTCCCCATTAATGGATGTGCCCTCTTTTTTTAAAAGAAAATATTTTAACGGAATTTTGAGTCTCACAAAAAGGAAACAAAAACCATTGTTAAATTTGAGGAAAACTTAAAATGAAAGAAGGAAAGGAAAAGAATGGAAAGAAAATAAAAGGAAAAGAGCGCAAGGAGACCCGAATCCAAGATCGTCTAAGGATTTCCACCACGGTAATCATGAGTGGACCAATCATGGTCCACCACGTCACCGTGGGTAGCCCTGCCCAGATGTATGTTAGGTTGCCCGCGTGTATGGCAGGCTGCCTACGGTGACTTGGCAGACCTTGATTGGTTCACTCAAGGTCATCGTGGGGGAAATCCTCAGAGGATCCGGACTACATAAAAATGATATGATTGATATTGGAGAATAAATTTTTCAATCCAAACCTATCAAGATTTATCACCCCTAAATCTTGTGGTGATGAGAGCACTGCTTTGCGCTAACTTGTTTCGGACACAAAGAATTTTTCAGTTGCAGAACTTAGGTACACCTAAAGAAGAGAAAGAAAGGGTCCCACTTCTCTTTTTACAAAGTTTATTTCTTACATTGGGTGGATGTACTATTCAACTATAAGTCATTATGTATGTTTAATATTTATGGCTCATATTGAAGTCAAATCAACTCAAAATCAATTTCTATTGTGTTTTATTACTGCATAAATTTTCAAATCAATCGGAGTTTTATCCATCATGGATAAAGAAATTGTATTTTGATTATTATTACCCATTTCAAAATAAATTGGATTGAAGAAATTTATTTTAAAGAGATACAAACTACCGCGAATAATTATAAAAAGTTAATCTTCTTATGATTATCTATGTGGAAGAAAACTTGATTGAAGGGAATTCCTCAATGGAGATAGAAACTATTGTGATCGTGCTTTTGAACAGTTTAGATTTTAAATCCAATTCCTGCTTTTATATATATATATATATATATTTCAATGAAATAATAAGTGGTTATTTAAGCTCAATAAAAGAATGTCGCCACAACTTAAATATATTTTTTAAATTTAATTATTAAAATTCATAATTTTATTTAATTTTTTTTCTTTGGCCCCTCTTAAACAAAATTCCTAGTCCCCACTCTAAGGGCCGGGCAGAGCTAATACTGTCCAAGCCTGGCCATCAAATCTCAAGGCTTACAAAAAAAAAAATTGTCAAGCCCGGCTGAAACAAAATCCCTCATTCTAAGGTTTGCTAAAGTGGTTTTCTTAGTGTAGTGATCATTTAAATTGTTTTTTTTTTTAATCCTCTTAACTGTAACAACGTAAGGTCACCAAAATTTCAAGATTGCATCAATTTAAGTGTGACGTTGAGACCTCTATTGACATCTCACACACCGGGCCAGTCGTGTAAAACGTGCCATCATCTATTGACTCACATGAGTCGTGGTCTTTACGCGTCCTGCCTCAGCCGATTTCCATACAGTAAAAATCAGCATTGCACACATTTCACAGCCAAAAAGCCTACAGAGTCCGTGATTTTTGTCCTCTGTAGCACGGCTCCAAGTCAATGACATCTCATATCCTAAAAGAAACAGAAATTCTTTTTTTTCCCATGTGACACCCAATCAGGGAATCCTTTTTCAGGTTCGGGATGATCTACCATTTTAGCATTTTCTCTACGATACCATCCGTCGGCCAAATGCATTCGGATGTGCAGTGAATTAAAGTAAGGAAAATTTTCAAAATAAGATTGAAATTTTTCTCAAATTTCAAATCAGGACAAAACAGTGAAGCGCTTCCCATAAGGGAAGTTGGTGTGGGCAATGAGGCAACGCCATCAAAGATAGACGCGTGTAGTAGCACACCTTGTGTTTTAGGGCCTATGACAAGAGATCAATCACGCAAGAAAAGAATATATAGAATTATGTGGTTCAGCTTTTGGCCTACATCCACGGAGAAGACGGGAGAAATCACTATGCAATTAGAAGAGGTTGTACATCATCTAGATCCTTAATCTCTATTTATAATATTAGCCCCAAAACCCTATTACACTCAAACAGTACTTCTTAATTACACTAGACCTATAACAAACCTACTTCTAATCATAGTACAATTTGAGCAATCCAGGGGCCCGCTCGGTTAACCAAGATTTATTAACTTCTATTAAGCCATACCAATTAACAAATCTCCACCTTGTCGAACATTGAAACTAATCCTCATGCACAAAACACATCCCACCGTCTCCACCTGCCCCTGAGGGCACTCAGGTACTAATCACATTAATCAAGTCCAAACAATGCTTAAACTTGACTGCTGGAATAGTCTTGGTCATCATGTCTGTTGGATTCTCCGCCGTAACAATCTTAATCATTGCAATAGCACCCTGGATGATGACATCTCGAATGAAGTGTGTCATAACATCAATGTGTTTGGTCTTTTCATGATACATAGGATTGTGTGTTAGATCGATCGCACTCTGACTGTCATAAAAAACAGTTGTCAGCTTCTATTCCAATCTCAGATCTCCAACCAAGTCTGTCAGCCAAATAGCTTCCTTCACTGCATCTGTGGCTGCCATATATTCTGCTTCAGTGGTAGACAAGACAATTTTGGATTGCAATATAGCCTTATAACTAATGGCACCGCTAGCAAAAGTGAAGATATAACCTGTTAAGGACCTTCTTCTGTCTAAATCTCCAGCAAAATCTGAATCAACATATCCAAGAACACTTTCATAAGTGTTATTGCTTCTGTCATACACTATCCCAACATCAGTAGTACCTCTCAAGTAACGGAATATCCATTTCACTGCCTGCCAATAAGCCTTCTCGGGGTTATCCATGTACCTACTAACTACACTAACTGCGTGAGAAATATCTGGCCTCGTGCAATCCATGGCATACATGATACTCCCAATTGCACTAGCATAAGGAACACAAGACATGTGCTACACCTCTTCCTCAGTTTGTGGTGATAAAGCAGCGGAAAGTTTGAAATGGACTGCCAATGGAGTGTTCACAGGTTTTGAACTTTGCATACCAAAACGCTCCAGAACCTTCTCAAGGTACCCCTTCTGTGACAAAGACAATTTGCCCGCTTTCCGGTTCCTTCGAATCTCCATTCAAAGAATTTTCTTTGCA
This sequence comes from Camphora micrantha, assembly GCA_003546025.1. Taxonomy (NCBI): domain Eukaryota; kingdom Viridiplantae; phylum Streptophyta; class Magnoliopsida; order Laurales; family Lauraceae; genus Camphora; species Camphora micrantha. Next base: position 10,295,822 of record QPKB01000003.1, on the reverse strand, counting down.
ACACCTAAGTCATTCATCTCAAATTTTCCATTAAACTGAGCCTTTAACCTATTGATCTCAAACATGTCCTTTGCAACAAGCAACATGTCATCAACATATAACAACAAATAGACATACGAGCCATTTGAGTGCTTTTTGTGATAGACACAACTGTCATATGCACTCCTGCAATAACAATTTCCGACCATAAAGGAGTTAAAATGCTTGTACCACTGCTTAGGAGACTGCTTAAGACAATACAATGATTTCTTCAACAAACATACGTAGTCTTCCTTTCCATGAATTTCAAACCCCTCTGGTTGATGCAGATAAATCTATTCATCTAGCTCGCCATGTAAAAATGCAGTCTTGATATCAAGCTGCTCCAGCTCTAAATTCAATTTAGCAACCATAGCAAGTACTACTCGGATAGATCTATACTTCCCCACAGGAGAGAACACTTCATTGAAGCAACACCCTCTCTTTGAGTATAGCCTTTTGCAACCAGTCGTGTTTTGAACCTAGCATCTTCCACCCCTGGAGTTCTTTCCTTTTTATTAAAGACCCATTTGCAACCAACAATCTTCTGGCCTTTTGAAGGTTTCACCAGCTCCCAAGTTTGAATCTTGTGAAGAGACTCAATCTCCTCACCCATGGCTACAGCCCATCTTGTTGATTCTTTGCTAGTGGCGTCATCCCGATATGTAACCGGCTTTGACTCAATACTCTCAACTGTATTAAGAGCGTAGGCAACAATATCCACATACTCGTATCTCTGAGGTTGCTTGATCTGCCTCCTCTCTCTGTCCCTAGTAAGCATGTAATCATTTGGAATTGCAGTTTCCTCGTTTGAGCTTTGCATCTCCTTTACATTTGGTCGAATTGGGACATCTGTTTGCACCTTATCCTGTAAGTTTTCTAAAGCTTCATTCTCAAGCTCCACCTGACACCGTTTTTATCCTCCACCTTTTTAATGACATCATTTGAATTTCCAGCATCATAGCACTCCTTCGGTTTCAACATAGCAGACTCATCAAAGGTCACATCTCTACTTATAAAATATTTGGGAGATTTCTCATCTAGGCACCACAACCTATATCCTTTCACACCATCTGCATAGCCTAGAAATATGCACTTTCTTGCCCTTAATTCAAACTTTCCATAATTCACTTGAGTATAGGCAGGACAACCAAATATCCGCAAGTTGGTGAATCAGCAGGAGATCCAGACCATACATCTACAGGAGTTTTACATTCTATAGCTGTTGATGGAGACCGGTTAATCAGATAACAAGCTGTGTTAACAGGTTTCGCCTAGAACTTCCTAAGTAACCCTGCATTGGAGAGAATGCACCATGTCTTTTCTAGAATAGTCATGTTCATCCGTTCTGCAACTCCGTTCTGTTGCGGTGTATTTTTGATTGTGCGATGTCTCACAATCCCTTCATTATTACAAAACTCATTAAAAGCACTATTACAGAATTCCAAGCCATTGTCAGTTCTCAAGTGCTTGATTTGTTTACCTGTCTGCTTCTCAATCATAGCTTTCCATTGCTTGAACTATGCAAAAGCTTCATTTTGTGCTTTAAGATATACAACCAGACTTTCCGAGAATAGTCATCGATGAAAGTCAACATGTATAAACCACCACCAAGAGACTGAACACAAGAGGGGCCCCAAAGATCAGAGTGGATGTAATCCAAAGTATCTTTGGTCCGATGAACAGCTGTCCTGAACTTGACCCTACACTGCTTTCCGAAGATACAATGCTCACAGAAGTCCAGCTTTCCAGTTTTCTGACAACACAGCAAACCCTGTTTAGTCAACTCATCCATACCCCTCTCACTCATATGCCCAAGTCACATATGCCATAACTTGGTAGTTTCTGAATCAGAATCTAAGGACGACATAGCTACAGCACCTGTAATTATACTTCCTTAAAGAAAGTAAAGGTCATTCTACTTCAGTCCCTTCATTACTACAAGAGCACCCTTCGAAATTCTCGTAACTCCTCCTCCAGCTTCATAAGTACAACCGTTGGAGTCAAGCGTACCTAGATTTTTCTTCAACTCTGGAACATTCATTACATCTGACAAAGTTCTTACAAAACCGTCATACATCTTAATTTTGATTGCATATATCCCAACAACCTTACTGGCTACATTATTTCCTATAAGCACTTTACCACCATCAATAGATTGATAATTGGTAAACCAATCTCTGTAAGGACACATATGATAGGAACACCCTGAATCAAGAATCCACTCAGTAGCTGAGGTATCAACAGTAACCGAAAGAACTTCTGCACCATCAGAATTACTCTCTGCAACATCGGTTGCAACTCCAACAACTTCTCCAGAATCAGATTTCTCCTTCCCTTTACGCTTTGGACAATCTTTTCTAAAGTGCCCATTCTTATGACATTTGAATTACTTTAATTTTTTTAGTTTTTGATTTTGACCTAGATCGGCCCCTTCTATTCTTCTCTCTTCTCTGTTCTGCCACTCGCGGCCAACCCCTCACCAAAACTGTCGGTGTTTTCAGTTGCAGCATTTTTCTTCAACTCCTTAGAGTTCACAACTAACTCAACATCTTCCTTAGAAAGAATTTCTCTACCATATATCATGGTATCAACAAAGTTCTCATACGAGGGTGGTAAAGAGCATAGCAACATGATGGCCCGGTCCTCATCATCAATTTGAACATCTATGTTTTCAAGATCCATAACACCTTTCGTAAAAGAATCAAGGTGGGTTGAAACAGACGTACATTCCTACATTTGTAAGGTAAACAATCGTTTTTTCAGATACAAGCGATTCGTGAGAGATTTCGTGATGTACAAGTTCTCCAACTTCTGTCATATGCCAGCAATAGTTTTCTCCGGGGCAACCTTTCGCAATACACCATAGAAACAGCAGAATCTGACCGTACGCCTTCTCCAGCAACTCATCATTCTCATCATCTGACAATTTGTCAAGCAAAGCATTCTTTCCTTTCAAAGCTTTCTACAACCCATTCTGAACCAGCAAAGCGTGCATCTTCAAATGCCATAGACCGAAGTCATTATTTCCGTCGAATTTCTTAATCTCAAATTTAGCAGCCATTTTGCAAATCTTTCACTACACGTGCGTAGATCTCCTCGAGACGAGTCCGTAGGTTCAAACAGATCTCAAATCGGACTCCGAATCGTCAAGATATTGCGAAAATAAACTTCAGCCTTCGATATGGTCAAAATTGACTTTGACCGTACAAGTGCTGACGTGTCGCTGACGTCAACGACTGTACCGGCGCCTTTCTCTTTGGTTCTGGGCTTCTGCCAACGGGTCGGGCCGAGCTGGACTGGACGGTCAGGCCCAGAACAAACCCCCTTCTTCATCTTCGCATGGTTCTGCAATTAGAACCAGACGAGCGGCGCATGCTTCTCCTTTGGCCACGGCAACAGCGCAAGAGGCGCTTCTTCTCCGGTGACGCCCAACGGCGACGGAGCCTCTGGCGATGGACGCATATTTTCAACGATTGTTCACGCGATGTTCTCTGGTTTCCTTCTCCGCCCTCTTCTTCGGTTTCCTTCTTTCTTCCACAACAACAGGACAGCAGGGGAGACAACCCTCCTTCTCAGTCTCAGGCGACACGCAGTAGCAACGGTCCGCAGGCGAGACCAGATCGTCTGATCAACGCCGGCGACATGCAGCAGGGATCAGCGACACGAAGCAGCAACTCGTGTGGCCCACAAGTTGATCGCCTCTTCTCTCTCTGTTTCGATGATGAAACAGATACGATCTCAAAACCCTTGAGATCCGATCTGTCAGATCTGCTTAAATCACGCCAAATCGCTCTGATACTATTTTGTTGTGATCTAGGGCCAACGAGAAGAGATCAATCACGCAAGAAGTGAACACAGAGAATTACATGGTTCGGTTTTTGGCCTACGTCCACGGGGAAGACAGGAGAAATCACTAAGCAATCAGAAGAGGTTGTACATCCTAGAGGCTCTTAATTTCTATTTATAATGTCAGCTCCAAAACCTTATTACACCCAAACACTACTTCTTAATCACACTAGACCTATGACAGGCTTACTTCTAATCATAGTACAATTTTGGCAATCCAGGGGCCCGCCCAGTTAACCAAGATCTATTAACTTCTATTGAGCCATACCAATTAACAACACCCTATGCAACTTCTTCTCCTGTCGTCTTCCTCAGTAGCGATGGCAATGATCCAAGTGTCGAAAACGTGGCCCCACCCGAGATCTGAACCCATCTTCTTTCTCTCTAACCTTCTGCACCAACGCCATTGTACCGATAACCTTCTATCTCTGAGCGCCCGTGAGGCCTTGTAGCAATCGAGTCCCACTTTGATGTGTGGATCGCAACAAATCCGAGCCGGCAGAGTGGTTTTGTTGTGCCTCTCCGGTCGAATACCTTTGACAGTACCCGAATTACCTGTCTTCCATCTTCACCGGGGAACCTGAACCGAGAGCACCACTTCCATTCCTAATGCTCTGATCCAGTTTGGAAAGAGGAAGAGGAATTGGTTAAGGGCATTGTGGGGATTTTGAAAAGGATTGAGAAAAAAGTCGTTGGAAAACTCAATTTCTTACGGGATGTCCTGATTTGAAACTTAAATGGAAAATTTAAGTTCTGATTTGAAATGTGACTTTTATTTTGTCCTGATTTAAAATTTAAGAAAAATTTGAGCTCTATTTTGAAATTTTCCCGTTAAAGTAAAGTGGCATGCATTTGGATGTACGGTGAATTGGAGTAAAGTGAGTTGAATATCAAATCAATAAAAAAGAAAATATAGGAGATTATAATGGTCTTTTACTTTTAGTTGTTTGACAAGGAATCTTATTGACTTATTGTGTAAAAAGATGACATTTTTTTGTCATTTAGTGTAGGAAGGAGTTGTTTTTTTACTCTTTTTTTTTTTTTAAAGAAAGAGAAAATTTTAAATGTGTGTACTTGTGATATGACACCCCTTATCTTTTTCTTGTATAGTAATGGGGGCTTTACTTTACTTTAACTTTACTAGTTATTTGTCAAAATGCCTAGAAGTATGGTGAATTGAAATAAAGTGAGGTGAAGCATCAAATTAAGAAAGAGTAAAATACATAGGGTTACGATGGTTCTTTATTTTTAGTTGTTTGATATGAAATCTTTTTTGCTTTTTTTTTTTTATAGAAAAATTGAGCTTTTTTGTCTTTTAGTGGAGAAATGAGGTTGCTTTTTTTTGAAAAAGATGGAGGAAAATTTAAATTGTTTTACTTTTGATATGACCATAGTCTTTTGTTGTCTGGATAATGGAGGCGTTACCTCAACTCACTTAACTTCACCACACACCCAAACACGCCCAGGGTCTGTTTGGTAATTTTACCGTAAAATAAAGATAAAGTAAAGCATCAAATCAAAATAGAATAAAATATAAGTGAGTTATGATAATATTTTATTTTTAATTCTTTGGTATAAATTTTTTAAACTTTTTATATAGAAAAGTGAACTTTTTTTGTTTTTTAGTGAAGAAAGGAGATTGATTTTTGACTTTTACTTAAAAAAGAAGGGACAATTGCCGTTCAACAAGTGTTAAACCTGACAATCGCCCCAGAACTGACAAAAATATGTAATTACTGCAGAACTATATGTCTGTAGGATATCGGGTTATGTAGGATATCGCACTATCTAAAGCTAGAAGAATTGAACGGTCTGGGTTTTTCCTTTGAGTATGGGACCACCAGACCATCATCCAAACCGGTGGATAGCTATATGAGTGTAAGACCTAATATGACATTAAATTTGAATCGTTGATCTATCACGGTTATCTAGAAATTTGCAAAAAAAAAAAAAAAGGTGGCTAATAATTTACAAAACAACGTGACTTTTTTGCAAATTTCTTGATAACCGTGATAGATCAACAATTCAAACGTGGTGCCATATTAGTTCTTATACTCATACAACTATCTAACGGTTTAGATGGTGGTTTGGTGGTCCTACAGTCAAGGAAAAACATAAAAAAAAATGGTCAGTTCAAGTTTCATTTATTCTACTTTGATAATGTCACATGTGAAATCAACGGTTCTAAGGTTCTTCTTCATTTTTGGTAGTTATGCATTAAATCGGAGGTTGAAGATTTTATGGCTAGCTATTTTCATTATTTCAAAGAAGATTAATGATCTTGATTGTGATTATGGAGCCCACAAAAGTTTTTTTTTTTAAGATGTGTGGTTATTCGGTTTTTATCAAATATCTCAAGATCCGAGATAGATCAACTGTTGAAATCTAGTATATGGGTCGTGTTTGACCGTATTAATGTTTCCGACGGCTTGGATCATCATTAATAGTTACATAGTTTAACAAAAATTAAATAAAGTATTGAGGGGAGTATTACCGTCCATGACACTGTAGCTCTGCAAGTCTCCTCGCTTCAGATGGTGGGATGTCCTACAGACGAATGGTTCTGCGGTAATTACACATTTTCTGACACTTCAGGGTGGTTGTCAGGTTTAGCACCTGTTGGACGGCAATTATCCTAAAAAATGAGGAAACTGAAGTACTTTTGATGTGGTCTAAACGGTGGAGGCTCTAAACTCGTAAAGTTCTAAACTCGAGGGGGTTCCAAATTAAATTCCACCCGTGTATGTTTGTCGCTTTGTTCGGACAAGGAGACCCTAGTGAATGGGGCATGTTCTGGGATTGGGTGCTGCCAGACCTGCATTCTTATTGGTGCCACGACGTTCCAATTACCAAATATGGGTGTGTAGCTCCAACAATCATAGCGAAGTGATGGGGTTTAAACCCTGTAGCTACTCCTTTCTGATAGCTGATGATGGCTTCAAATTCAACACAAAATGATCTGGCCATCAACGGTACGTATGGAGATGGGAAAGGCAAACTAGGAACTGTGGTGCTTGATTGGGTGATTGGGAGCGATTCACGTGAACCAGCCTAGAGAAATTCCAATGCTTACGCTTGTAAGAGTGAGAACAACCCCATCTACAATTGGCCTAATGGTCCCGGCTATCGCTGCAATTGCTCACAGGGTTATGAAGGAAAACCTTATCTTGAAGGAGGATGCAAAGGTAAGTTTATTGACTTCTCTTTCTTTCTTTCTTCTTGTGGGTGTGTTTGTGTTCATTGATTATTTTGCTCTCTGCATGTACTCCACCCTTCAAAACTTATTTTACAGAGAGGATTCCAGCTATCCAGTTTCACCACTTTCATCGAATTACTTTCGCTCCATGTTGAAAATTGAAGTTCAAAAGGGGCCCTCTTTTCCTGTAGAAATACAACACACCAAACACTAGGAAAACAGGGCAGCAGGATTATTAGGATGATTTTATTCTCAATGAGGGAATTGAACCGCCATTTCATCTTCTTCTTAGCCCAATGAGAGGGCAAAGCGAGGAAGCTCGTACCAATTTGACACCGTTCGCCCCTTTGGCCCTCTGGTATAAGACCAGAGAGCATTTGGTAATTCTAAAAAGGGACAACAGGTGTTAAACCTGACGATCACTTCAAAACTGCCGGAAAAAAGTGTAATTACGACAAAATTGTTCATCTTTATCTTTTGTAATAATTAGTGCTGTTATTATTATTTTTATGTTGTTGTTGAATGGATTTTTTAGCTTTGGCTTTGTAATAGTTTATTCTTAATGTTGAGCACTTATATTTGTGATTGAAGATGTGTTGACTGTTTTTATATAAATATGCATGAATATATTCTTATATGTTTATAATTAATTTTGATATTTCATAAATTCAAAATGTAATATTTTACTTTTTACCCCGGGCTAAGCACGGTACGTTGTTGCTAGTTTTCATACAAGATGGATCAATTGTGGCTTATCAGAGTGAGAGTTAAGTCAAGGGCGTTATAGCCTTTCTAAATAGGAAAAAAATGGTTGGCCGTTTAATCGTGAGTCAAAAGCAGGTTTTACAAGAGCCTCATGATGTTGTCGACTCTCATAGATTTTATAACTCCCCCTTTCCTGGAGTTTTTTCCCTGTAGGCCCTTAACTTCTGGTATATTTTTGATAAATCCCTTTAGTATCTGAAGTTCTATTCAGGTTCTTGTTTTTTAAACCTAATTCTAAAGTAGCTTCTGAAGTGGACAATAATTCACCTGCCTTGGTGTTTGTTGGTTTGCACCTCATGTGGTTTGTTGTGGGGTTGAATGTGCACCTGGGTATTAATCCATCCGGGATAGACGCGAAGAGCAAACTCACGCCTTATGCCACTGCACCAACTCGCAGATGGGTAGGGTTTTTCTAAAGTTATATAAGCCTAGAAAGCACTTCTAAAAAGTGCAACCAAATGCACCCTCGCTTGCAAGACAAGGTGCAAAATAGATTACAGAATTAATCATATTAAAACATAATCAAGGCAATTAGCTCTATAGTGAAAGAAAAATTGTTGTTCTGATTGGTGATTAGTTTTCATCAACTTTGAAAAGTGTCAAGTTGTCTTAGACTTATGTTCACAAAACAGGGGAAGAGATGGAATTTTTTAATAATATAGTGGAGGTGGAGGGCCATGTAGAAAACCCCCCTTTTTTAGCATTTCTTTTTTATTTCACTCTGAAGTCAGAATTGCTTAACAAGCCACCTATTTAAAGGGAGGACAAATTAGAGATTTACTCAAATTTAAGGAGATTTACTCAAATTTAAGAGGATTACCTAGAATGACCACAATTAGTTGTATATTAGGCACGCAATGATAGTCCCCCTCTTTGTTTTTGCATTTCCTCGCTCCGCAAGGATTGGGGCTTCTCTCGCACTCATTAGTAGCTGCATCGTCAACAACAAATAGAATGGTTAGATAGGCCAGGAAAACATTCAATCTGCAGTGGAGTGTATCCCATCCCCATGATTCATAAATAATAAAAACTATATGAATATCCACTTTTTGTTGCGTTGTGGATTGCCTAGATTTTTTTTGTTAATAATTGAATTAATTTATTTTATTTTCATCTTGCACATATGAGAATATGTTAAAAAAAAGACCTTTCAATATATTTCATAGATAAGCGATTAAATTTTGTTAGGGAAAACCTCAAAACAGTGTGTCTTTTGGCCTAATATCACATCAAAATATTGTTGGATTATGATTATTTGTTTAATTTCTTTTAGTAGTGTTTTATGCTATAATAAAAATAGAAAAGCAAAAGGCTATTTTATTTTAAGCAAAGTAGGTTGTATATTTGTGGGTTATACAATATAGCTATTTTGTCTTAGTTTCAAGTGTCGAAATAAAATTGAAATAAAATTGTAAGAGGGTTCCCCGCCCCCGCCCCCTCCCTTCCTTTCCCCTCTTTTTTAAAGATTTCCCATCAATATGCGAAGTTTCTATTAAATAAAACGGTATCTCATGATAATGTTATATCAGATGGGTAATAAATCATTAGTGGACTCTTTTTTTGCTTCAATGACTAAACGGTATTCTGTTTTTAAAAATAGCATACAGCTTTTTGTTGTGGAAACTCAATGGGATCCCATTAAATAAAAAAAGTGGTTTTGACTGTTTAAAATTAAAAGATGTAGGTTAGTGACAAGTTTTATACTGGTGGCGTTGGAGAACTTAAATTCTGCCACGGTGCTATCTGTTTACTATAAAATATATATATATATATATATATAAGAATTAAATATAGATTAAGGGTTGTTAAAAATGAAGATAAAAGGTAAATTTTTAAAAATGAACTTGTTGCAGGTTTTTGAGAAGGTGAGTGGTCCATCAATTCTGAGCGACTTGCTATAACTCCTGCTAGTGGCGCGGCGGACCTGCCTCATGCGGACTTGGAGCGATCGATCTAAAAGATCATGTTAAAAGTTATATGGGTCATAGGGTTCATGCCCCATTCCTATAAAATAATCACCACCTCAGGTCTCGAAAAACCCGATGCTCTCGGTCTCAGAGATCTCCCAAACGAAAAATCTTGAAACCCTTTGCTCAATCGTTCTTCTTCTTTCACTTTAAGTTCATGCAGTTCAGTCTCTATATAATAGTATAGCATAAATGTCCGCAGTGGTGGCTCCAGGAATTCGAGTCAGTGAGGTCAACAAAAGACTCATCTTCCACAAATCGAATAAATTTATTTTCCCCTTTATTAACATTTGTCATCTACTTTCAATAATGTTAGGGTTTTCTCCTTCTAATACGAGGAGAATATCGTAGTTAGAGATTAAGTTAGGGTAAATGAAGAGTTACCGACAGAATGTCTAAAAAAATGAAATTCTTTATAAAAAAAATTAAAAGCTGGGCCCATTAATTATTATTTTTTTTTATAGACAGATAACCCATTAACTTAGGCATTGAGTATGGTCAAAAGCTTCTCATAAGTTCAATTCACTAAAAAATATTAAAAAAATTATTTTTCTAGATCTCAGTGGGCTCAATTGACCCCACTGGGATCCATGTAGCACCGCCCATGAATGTCCTCTCTCTCACCATACCTTTACACAATATGTGAGGAAGCAATATGTTTATTGGTAGTGGGATATGGGTTCTTTATATTTAATTTTTCAAAAAAATAAAAATAAAAAATAATGTCTTTAAACCATGTAATAAGTGGAGATTATTAGTAGTTGGTGTTGGTTTTGATCTTTTGAATTTTTAATTGACCATCGTTCGACCTATCCAAAGAAAAATCCTGAGTCCGCCACTGAGTCTCTTGCTGTATGCTATGTCCGACTTGTTACAACAATCCGAAGCAACACTCGTGACTATCATTTGGCCTTGTAACTTTATTTCCAGAACCTCATAGTTAAATAGAAATGGTTTTGGAGGGCTATTATGGGTGTCGTTGCAGGCTAATCCGAATTTTTGTCTGTAACAACCTTGTTTGATGCCCAAGCGGTATGGGATGCTAACGTCACTGCATTTTTCTAGTGCTGGGCAGTCGGGCTTCCTATCGAAAGCCGATATCGTAGCTGTGATCAGCAAGAGCCCGAGCACCAGGTGCCAACAACCCATTATTCAATGGTTTTACCCTTCATTTTTACTTGTTTTGAAAATATTTTTAGGGTCTGCAATTTCTAGATTGGTCTATTCAAACAATCAAACTAAAAGTGTGCAGAAATAAATAATATGCAGCAGAAATAAATAAACAATCACACACCACAAGGACACCAAATTTTAAGGTGGAAAACCCTAACCAGATGAAAAACCATTGATCCGAACTGGATCAAATCAAACACTATGAATCTCGCAATTATAAGAAACTCAAATATTTTCTTCAGATATCCTCTATCCAAAGACTGTAGTTACCTTCCAAGGACTGCAATTACTTTGCGTCGCTTCACGCTTCAACGACTTCGTACCGTTGATTGCAAAAGATTTAATACAGCGCTTGACTCTTCAAGTCTTTTCGAAAGAAGATAATCTTCTATAAGGATGCAAAAGCACTAGCTCTAGAGAACTTGGAAGCACAACTTCATAAAAATCTCTAGAGAAGAATTCCCTTAATAATAATCACTAACTCAGAACTTTGAGAGGTGAGGGTCTTATCTTTGGAATAGCCCTTTAGTCCTTAAAATAGTTCTTAGGTTGTGCTTAAAGTTGCCTAAGATGATTAAGACTAAAACAAGCAGTTTTGACACAATTAGAAATCAGTTTTTAAATAAACTTCGACTCTGCCGCCTTGTCCGCTCGAGCGGACCCACCATCCATTCGAGCATATGAGATTCTGTCTACCTTCGCTCGAGTGAAGCTTGGACCGCTCAAGCGGTCCATTCTGGACTTGATCCGAAAATACAACACTATTATCCAGCTCTTTTCTTCTAATTCTTTCAGGCTTTCTTCTTCTGAGTCCTTCCAATCTTCTATTTTCAGAGTTTTTTTTTAAAACAGAATTACAAATTAAAAGACCCAGAGTTTTTCCGACGAATAAATTTAACCAACACTAAAATTCCAACATGCTTTTCTTTGTTTCTTGCTTGCTTGCTTGCTGCGGTGTGGTCTATTGCGCTTCTTATTTAATAACAGATTCCAAAAGGGCCCTTGTCAGTGTTATTGTGCTTGCCGAGTAAATTGTCTTTCGAACAATCTGATGTCCGGTTCGGATGCAAGGACAGCTACCCTCGTGGAAAAATCAAACTTGAAAAAGAGGCCGGAATGGATCCAAAGTCTTGAGGAGATGCTACAATACAACCCATCAATATCGGACATGTTGGCAAATAGGAATATTAGGATCCATTACTCGGTTAGTGGATTAAGTTATTTGATTTTAGTAATAAAAAAATAAGCTTTCTTACTCAAAAAAACAAATATAAAAAATAAGCTTGTGCTTATCATATTATCAGTCATGTACCATTTAACCGTAGTATCAATTCCTATTAAAATAAAATTTAAAAATTATCATTGTGTGAGCTCTATTATGGAGTTTCGTGCATCTGGTTTTAGATAAATCTTATAAGATACGCTGAAAGGATTGAAGTTCCTGTTAAAATTTTGAGTCAAGCCTTTTATTTTGGCTCAGGTCACCATTATACATAGAAACTAAAGTACGGGTACAGCTAGGGACAGAGACCTAACTCAGGGTCAGGGTGAAACAGGGGATCCCTCTTCAGGCCAATCCCCACATGCCACATATCTTTCTTACCACCATTACGTGTAAAATATCCAATATGCCCTAATATCACTCTTTTCTCCTGTCCGTACCCAATGACCAATTTGACTGCAAGTCTGCTACGCTATTGTTTTTTTTTTTTTTTTAAATTGTACGATCATCTCTTATAACATTAAAACTGATACTTCGTTAACTTATAAATAAATATCCTTATATTTGCCCAATAATGCCATTTTCCTAATGTTAGTGTGATCTTTTAAAAAAGCATTTTCTCAGTGGTTGTGTCATATTTGGGTGGGTGGAGGTAGCCATAAAAATAGGGCCGTACGGGCATTTAATGGAGGGCCCAGCCATGTCTGGGCCGTGCCATGTAGTGCTGTTGGGGCCCACGGCCCAGGGCACTAATACACATTATGTTATGACATATTAATTGAAAAAATACATCAAATGGATTATATTTTCTTGAATTTAAATTAAAAAAGTAAAAAAAAAAAGTTTGAACTTGGACCAATATGATTAAATTCAAACTTTATGAGAAATAAAAAAAAGTAACAAATTACAACTTCGAACACTATGATACCTTCTTAAAAAAAATAATAATAAAAATAAAAAAAAACATTAAGTAAGAATTACAACTTTATGAAAAATGAAAAAAAAAAAAAAAAACAAGATGAGAAACTATGATAATTTCAATAATTTCATAAGTTGATAAATTTCGAACACTATGTTATTTGTAATATCAAGAGCTCCTCTTCTATCTCACAATCCTCCTCCATCATGTGTTGCATTTTATCCTCTGCTTGATACTAGTCCTGCAGGCATATGCAGGTCTTCACGGTTTTTTATATAAGGATTGTTCTCGTGGGGTCAATAAGGCGCCCACCTGCACTAAATGCTTGCTCTGATGAAATTATAAATGTTGAAATAATTGTTAGTATATCATGCGCCATGGCGGAAAACATTGGAAACTTAGTTTCATATGTTTTTCACAAGGCCAAAAGGTCAAAATCATCTTTATTATCAGTGATTGTAATTGGATCCATCTGTAGCTACATTGTTAATTCATTAAGGTTGTTAGATGATCCCCCAAAAGAAGATGAGCCACTTCCTAAAGTGCTCCTCAATACCCCAAATGGCATTCTTTTCCCCTTTATGTGTTTGGGGAGACCGTGGGTGTTACGGATCTACCCAGTTGGGTAACATATTCCAAAAAAAAACTGTTTCAAACTATATTCAAATTGTGGACATATCATTTATATTAAACTTATTCACTTTTTTGTTTGTTTCATTAATTAAAGTTTTTACACCTATTAATTTCAATATAAGGTCTAATGCAGCAACTAAACAAAATGTTAAAGGAGCTACTCTCTAATATTGTGAAAACTTGTCTTCCATTTTTGCACATATAATCTGAAAAAGCTGTGAATCTCTATATTTTTAAAAGCAATACCTATTTGGTAAAAATGGTTCAAAGCTTCAGTTGATGTTGGATAATATACCCCGGAAAAAATGTCTACCAACGAGTAGGGGTGGTGAGTTGGGGTGGCAATTTCCTATGATCCCTACCAAGATGACCCGAATCCAACCTGATATTTCAGTGTTTTTGGGTAACATTCCTAACCCATGCGTTGGGTACTTCGTGACCTTACCCAACAAATTGCACTATGGGCTGCTAATCCAACTAAAAACGTGCTTAAAAGTTGAGCATTCGAGTTGACATTTTCAATATGATCTATAGATAGGTCAGCAGAATCTAACAGACAGTACCGTGGTGCAACCTGACAAAGTAAATTGTTAATTAGCAGTCGAACAACCTGTCTACTGTTTGGGTTATAAATGTTAAAACTTGGAGTAACAGGACATGTTTAATTTGGTTTGGATGGCTAGGTTTAAGTACATAAGTACCTTACACATGATACACGTTATGCAGATTTCTTTTTCTGTACTCCTCTTCGCTGCTTTTATGCAGTACAGGCTTTTACACATTATGAGAATCAAATCATAGAAAGCCATTTTCTATGAAATCAGAACCCCTTTTCAGTATCACCATGGAATGATATAATCTATGAAGCTATATGCAAAATCTAGCGTCCAAAAACATGCACCGTAAAATGTAGTGTATAAGATTTCAACATGTTTTCGAAAGAAGTTGTTGATCCTAGTTGAGTGTCGGAACCGAACTCGCCGAGAACCTTGTGTGTTCCGGTGTGAGGCAGACCTATGAACTCGCTGCAAATACTCTCAGATCTCTGGATGATCGAAAGCAAGGGTTCCCATATCTCTTAAATAGAGCAATCCCTAGGAGTTACATCTCTATCCAGATACTACCTCTCCTGAAATTTCACATCTCTTGACCAGCGTGAGAAATCTGCCAAACCGGGAGTCTGAACTCGATCCAAACTCTACCACCAAGAGTTTGATCCTTATCTGACTCAACCAGATCAAGACTCGTTGGGAGTTCATCCGCCACAAACCGCCGGACTCGATCGGGCGTGGGCCCCATGACATTCGTGCCAAGTGGGAGATTGTTGGAAAATTGTGTGGCCCGACTGCCATGGGGCCCACATACGCCAGATTGAGCCTGACGGTTTGCCGCGGATGAACTCCCAACAACTCTTGATCTGATTAAGTCAAATAAGGATCAAACTCTTGGTGGTAGAGTTTGGATCGAGTTCAGACTCCCGGTTTGACAGATTTTCCACGCTGGTCAAAAGATGTGGGATTCCAAGAGAGGTAGTATCCAGATAGAAATGTAACTCCTAGGGATTGCTCTATTTAAGGGAGATGGGAACCCTTGCTTTTGATCATCCAGAGATTTGAGAGTATTCGCAGCGAGTTCGTAGGTCAGCCTCACACCGGAACGCACAAGGTTCTCGGCGAGTTCGGTTTTGACACCCATCTAGGATTAGCGTGAGAAATCTGCCCAACCGGAAGTCTAAACTCGATCCAACTACCAAGAGTTTGACCCTTATCTGACTCAATCAGATCAAGATTTGTTGGGAGTTCATCCGCGGCAAAGCGTTGGGCTCGATCTGGAGTGGGCCCCATGGCAGTCGGGCCACACAATTTTCCAACAGTTTTCTATTGTATTTTTTATGTTTTCCTTTTTCACTGCTTGTGTAGATTTTGAAAGAAGGTACATGGTGGAATTTCTGAGAATCAATCCAATTAAGAAAACTTTAAAATTAAGCCAACTAACGAAACTAAGTAGATGCTTCTATTTCTCTGATTTAAGGTTGGAAAATGGACCCTAAAAACAAACATTATAGTTGTCCAATTCAATTTAATAGGTTCAATCGAACGGCCAACAAAATTTAATGGCGCTGTTCATTGTTTTCAAATGGGCACTTGCGTGAGCCTTTTTTCATATAGTAGGCTAATGATCCCTAAACAAACTTTGGCAAGTCTCCACTAGAGGTTAACATCCTAGTCCCCATCTCTCTTCTCACAAGTCTTGGTCAATACTTATTTAACAGTGATAAGGGCGTTTAATTCACATTTATCAAACATTCTAAATTATTAATAAGCACCAAATAATAAAATAAGTGCTTATTTTTAGAGTTGTCAAACCTGCCTTAATTCTTATAAATGATACTCCAATTTTATTTTGTTCCTTCCAAATTTGCTGATGTTTTAAGAATCCTGTAAGATTATAGAAATCCCAATATTATTCTATGAACACATTCAAATTATATAAATTGAGATCCTCATACGTACCATCATCTCTTTTTGGATGACTGAGGACCGCCAAATGCCATGCATATCCCAACAACTTTTCAAATAGTGTGCTCATTTTGACGATGTGAGCTAGGGAGACGTACATTTCTTGACTTGACTCAGGAAGCCTCAATGAACCTAAGTTTGGCCTAGTCCAAATCTGTTTAATTCAGTGCTCCTAGACATGATTCTGGGTCTGCAAGCTACACCCAGATTTACGTTAGGGTCAAAACTCATAACGCGGAACAGACTGATTTTGAGATGAACCTTGCTACATGTCCCGGCTTTTGGCCCGGGACATGGACCGAACGGCCCCCAGGGCCGTTGGATCCCAGGCTGCCAAAAGTCCCGGGACAAGTAGACTTTTCCTTTTGAGATCATTAGGTATGTACTTCCATGTGCGTTAATTTCGTGCCAGAGGTGCAACTCTTGGCGTGAGATGAAAGCTATCATCCCTTTTATAACCTATTTAGTTTAGGAAAGTTTTCAAATAAGGGCTTTTAATTTTTGCCGTATTTCAAATATAGATATATATTTCTAAACTTTTTAAATTAATAGCTAAGTTGTTTAAGGAAGTTTTCAATTAAGAACGTCTGTCCATTTAAAGTAATTATCCGGCAACTTTTTTCTTTAATTTTTTTAGAATATCCGAATTACTCTTCATTGAAGTAAAACTCTCCTCCACTTCCTATACATTACTCTCATTTCCCCAGTGTCCTCATGGTAATTAAGGATAACTAATGTCTCGACTGCGATCGGCGGTATGTAGTGGCTGTCAGAATAATGTCACGACTTTTAATGAAGGATAGTTAGGGTATTTTAAAAGTATTGAAAAAAAAAAGTCACAAAAAAATATCTTTAAATTATCATTAGATCTAAAAAGCCATTTGGGACTGTAGCACGTTAAATAACTTACAAAATGCTTCACATGTTGTATCCTTACTGCTATTATGAGAAAACTACACTAATATCTGTAGCTTAACTTGGCTTCACATGCCAACAAGCATGTCTCGGCTTGACTGGGAATGGGCCTTTGTTCAGATCGTAAGCTAGTCTAGAACAAGCTTAGCTCATGTACTAGCGATGACGTTGATATTAATAGAAATTCCCCTTCCAAGTAGCTCAAGTACGTTGATGTTTAACGTACCCAGTCAACTAATGTCATTTTCTACTCAAATTAACATATTGGCCGGATGCTTGACTCAATGCGTGGTGGAGAAACCGTCTTGACTCGCGCGTCTGCTTTCTGCTTGACGAATTTCTTAATCGTTTGTCCCGCCTAACTCACAGGTCAAGAGCGTTTGATTGGCCTACTAAATATTAGTCCAATTAGTATCCTAGTCGTGGTTTTAGAATATGATTTTGAACATGGTATTTAGTCGTTGAAGATGTCTGTGGTGATATCATTTTTATTAAAATAATATTATTAAATAACTTTTATAAAATGATAATTCTGTTTGTCCTTTTTTTTTAATTGTTTCTGAAATCTTTTAGATATAACAAATGGTCAAAAACCATATTATCAAAATGGTGAAAATAGAGTTTCATTACATACTCTATATTTTTTGTTGTAAATGTATTGTGTGTGTGAAAAACATGTATAAAGCTAAATTCACTTTATTTGCTTTTCGTCCCTTTTACTTTATTTCTTTATTCTATTTTTAATATCTATTTTAGCTCTTTTGATATGAGCTGTTGGATTGAGTTAATTCAACTGGAGGCTTAACAATAAATTTGAGGGTTAGCTCAGTTGGCATAGGATTGCGGCTTGCACATGGAGGTTGAGGGTTCGAAACTGCACTATCACACTGAGGCCATAGGGGATTTATCATGCACACTGAGGCCATAGGGGATTTATCATGCTTCCTCTGAGCCCATAGGGATTATTTTAATTCCAAAGGAATGGGACACTCTCAGTTACCAAAAAAAAAAAAAAAACACACTCCTACGCTTCCAATAAAAAGTTGTCATGGATTTGGGCAGGTCCGTCACTATATCTCCATTGAAATCAAACCATTAAAAAAAATAGTCCCACCTTGTTTTATCAAGAAGGAGAATTTTACAACAAAATTATATCCAACCTCGGATTGATCACAACTAAAGTACATAATTTGACATCTTTTTTTTTTTTTTTTTTCTTATTTTGGTCAAGTCTAGACACTTATAAGCATGCATCTATGTGGGCACAAGCAGCAGGCATATGAAATATATGATGAACAGTCAAGGACCGGGTGAGTTTGAACCTGAATTATGCACTTATGAAGGCCAACTACAGGGGTGGAATAGGGGGTCGGCAGTGGGTGGCCATGGGCCCCCAAATTTTCTTTTTGGCCTTTTGTACAGCCTCCACACAACCACAAAAATCCGCCCCAATGAAAGAGTTACCAGTAAGTAACCAAGAGATGCGACGTAACACTACTTTGACTTCATAGTAATTAAAATAACAACTTTGGATTAAGTAGGAAATGGATTTTAAAGATAACAAGTTTACATGCAATTCGATTAAAATACACTGAAATTAATTTCTACAATAGATAGTTTCCTAGATGATAATTTCAAAATGCTGAAGGAGAAGTACACTCGTTACGTAAGGAAATTACCTGAATCAAAATAAAAATAAAATGGGCTGAGTTCAACCCAATTCACACTTTTTCCCCTTCTTTTCCATGTTGCAAATGGCAGTAGTGTCAAATGATACTGGGAAGTGTTGTGCTAAATCATCACCGGCCAATCTCTAGTGCTGACATGGTGTGGTTGGTCAAACTATCTTGCCCAATCACACTCCCATTCCCATTGTAACCTGCAGAGGTTTCACCGAGTAAGCTTTGTGTTTCTTCATGGTTCTTTTGGACCCAAGGATGTTCCACAGCCCTTCTCAACCCTTCTAGCTCCATTGCCACTTCCTTCATTGAAGGTCTCTCTTCTCCTTTTACTTTCAAGCATCTCTTGGCAAGTTCGGCAACTGCCACCAATTGATCCACACCACCTTCATCCACGATCCTGTTCTCCAAAACTTGAAAAAGACGATGTTCTTTCAACGATTTGACAAAATACATAGACAAACTTCTCTCTTCTTGAGATCTATTCATGCAAATGGGCTTTTCACCTGTCAAAAGCTCTACCAAAACAACCCCAAAGCTATAAACATCACTCTTCTCAGTTAATTGGCCTGTATGAAAGTATTCTGGATCCAAATACCCTAAGGTCCCTTGCACTAGGGTAGTAATTTGTGTTTGATCCAAAGGCACTAATCTGGATGCTCCAAAATCAGACACTTTGGTTGTCAGATTCTCGTCTAAGAGGATGTTGGCAGACTTCACGTCTCTGTGAAATATGGGAATTGATGCGGCAGAGTGCAAATAAGAAAGTGCCCCTGCGGTCTCTGAAGCAATCCTTAAACGGTTCTCTAAAGATAGGGAAGATGAATGTTCTTCATCATGGATGTGATCGAAAAGGGTCCCATTAGAGATGAATTCATACACCAATAGTGGAACTTGTGTCTCCAAACAGCATCCCAACAGCTTCACTACATTTCTGTGGTTAATTTGGGACAAGATGAATACCTCATTTATGAACTGTTCAATCTGGGTCTCATCAACAATTTTAGACTTCTTGATTGCAATAATTGTGTGGTCAGGTAAAACTCCCTTATATACAGTGCCGTAGCCGCCTCGGCCAATAATTTGAGTCTCATGATACTTGTTTGTAGCTCTTTCTAGTTCTTCTGCACTGAATATTTTTGTTGTCGCACCAACCCTATGTGAAGTGATTTGTTGCTGCAGCAACAAACCTCCATTTTGCTGGAAGAACTTCTCTTTAAGTTGAAGGAGCTTTCTTTTCTTTAATCCCCAATATAACCAAGAACCAACAATGAATACAAATAAGAGGCTTGAAACAGTTCCTGCATGGACATATGCAAAGATAAGAAGAGAATCTAAACAATTTACCCCATATTAATCCTTCTAAAACTCGATTCATCTGTGTAACTCAAAAAGGGTGTTCATTTAGTGATAGGCGAGTTTGACTTAATTTTTTCAAGGCTTGCTTGGATCTGGTCAGCTGATACCTTCATATTGCTTCAACTGGGTGAGTGAGTAGTATTTAAGAGTGAGTTTTGAACTTTGTTGTTTAGAAATTATCAATGGCTTGCTTATAAAATTGTTAAGCCACTGCAGCCCCTCCGTCATTTTTGGTTTATTTTTCAAAAAGGATCTCATATTATTTAACAACCTCAGAAGAAGGCCTCCAGTAGAGGCCTTTTTGACGCAGGTGATTTCTGGCGGTAATCTTTCCCAAACTGCCATGGAATATCTAGAGAAGATATTCTCTGAAGTTTTTAATGAAGAAGCTATTTTACACAATGTGATTCTTGATCTGCCTTACGCTTAATGAAGTTTTTCCATGTAGGCCCCTGGTTTCTGGTATACTTAATTATCTGAAGTTCTATTTAGGCTCTACATTTTAAATCTAATTCTAAAAACTTATGTAAAAGGACTTGGGGAAAGTCATTTTGTTGCCACATTCGATTGTTGGTTCATTAGTGTGTGTGAATCTAACATAGGATACTCGGACTCGACCATGTGTCTTGTCCCTGGGTAAGTGAGGTGCCTCTACCACTGTGCTATCACATGTTCAGCAATTTTTCCCTCCTTTTAAAAAATCTATTCAATTTTTATTTAGTTGCACTAGAAAGTTAATTTCTTTCTCCCATTTTAATTAAGGCTTGTCATTTTTATTTTAACTAAATATCAAAACTAGTTTAGTGGTCTTTTTTTTATTTTATTTTATTTTCAAAAGTTAAAAACCTAGAAAGTCCAGCCAAAGACGCTCTAGCTTGCAAGACAAGGTGAAAAATAGCTTATGGGATTGAATCACCATTAAAAGCTAACCAAAGTAATTAACCCTATCGTGAAACCAAAATTTTCTTTTCATCGGCTGCTGTGTTGTTTTTTCCAGGGTGATTTGTTTTCATCAACTTTGGAAAGTGTCGTAAAAGCAGGGGTATTGGTAGAATTTCGAATACTACAGCGCATTTTTTTATATTAAAACTATAGGTGGAGGGCTATATATAAAATTCCATTTTTTTTCACTTTTGCATTTCATTTTTATTTCACTCTGAATTGCTTAACAAACCCCCTATTTGAAAGGAGGACAAATTAGGGACTGACTCAACTTTGAGAAGATTACCTAGAATGACCACGTTTAACTGTATCCTGGGCGTGCAAGAATAATCCCCCTCAATGTTTTTGCATTTCCCCGCTCCGCAGGGATGGGGGTGTGTTTTGCACTCATCAATATCTGCATAGTAACACCAAAGCAGACCAGAAAGAATGTGTTAGGGCAAGAAAGACATTCAATCTATAGTGGAGTGTCAAGAATATATATCAATTTTGAAACGCTATATCTCATCCTCATGATTCATGAATATTAAAACACTACAATATCCACTTTTAGTTGTGTTGTGGATTGTCTAGATTTTTGTAGTTAACAATGAATAATTTGTTTTATTTCATTTTGCACTTATAATAAGAGAACCTTCCCATCGTTGTAAATTTTCAAAACTTTTGAACTGGGTATTCTTTCGAACATGTTAATTAAGACCCTTTCAATATTTTTTTTAAAATCTTTTTAATTTTTTTGGAAAAATTTTTAATTTTTTCTCGAAAAGGTTTTTATTTTGGAACGTTTGCTTCTTTCTTTCGGGTAAGCAACTAAGTTTTTCGAGGGAATTTCTCAAAATAGTTTATTTTTTGTCCTAGCATCATACAAAAATATTGTTAGATTAGGATTCTTTTCTTTTTATGAGAAAGGGGTACCTTTGGTGACAAGCTCCCACCTACATTTAAGTCCATGACCGCTCGAGTCACTATATCATAAGTAGGTAGTGGATTAATTAGTTGGTAGAGGTGAATGGACTTGGAGGAAAACGAATGAGGAAGGAGGAGGAAGAAGAAGAAAAAATATCATTCTAAAAAAATATACAAAAAAGGGTCCCTAAGATCAGTACAGTGGATACTGACGTTTTGGGTCGTTTTACTCCAATGACTCTAATAAGGGAGTTTTTTTGGTAAAATCCGAATTTA
This sequence comes from Camphora micrantha, assembly GCA_003546025.1. Taxonomy (NCBI): domain Eukaryota; kingdom Viridiplantae; phylum Streptophyta; class Magnoliopsida; order Laurales; family Lauraceae; genus Camphora; species Camphora micrantha. The sequence continues at coordinate 10,273,484 of QPKB01000003.1, read as the reverse complement.
TATGTGATGAAGTTGAGTCTGACCCAAAATTTTGGCTACAGCCCGCGCAAAAGAGGGAGACATTCAGAGACTTAATAAATAATGGGTGGACGTACGGCAATGAGTAGCCTCACAAATTTCTTGCGAGCCCAGGCCGAGAGATATTTAAGTCCAACTTTAACGATTAAGGTGGACATGGGACTGACAAGGGAAGGGTGAAGGTCACGATGAATTACCCTCCCATGCCTGCTTGGTGTTGAGCTTTCTACTAAGTACGAACACTCCATTGAAATTCAAGATTATTATCTCACCGTATTCTGTTATGAAGGTTATTTTAAGCCGGTCAGAATTATTCTAACCGTCCAGTGTTCTATACTAAATGGATCTGATTTGACACGAGAAACAACTGGTGACTTCGATTTTCCTTGATAATTTATAAAATAAGCAGTGGTTTTGAATAGTGTAAACTTCAAAAAAGATTTACGCTAGTAACGAGTTTTGCACTGGTGGCTTTAGAGAAGATAGAGCAAAGAAGTCATATATGCTAATCTTTTTAGTATGGTTCCAATTTTAAGAGACGGTAGAGGAAAGAAGTCATTGTACCTTTACATCCTCCTTCTAGTTCTAGATAAGGGTTCCCTTCATAACCCTTTGCGCAATTGCATCGGTATCCAGGACCGTTGGTAGGCTCATAGCAGATGCTATTCGAACTCTTACAAGCATAAGAAGTGGGATTCTCTTTTGCCTGTGCACATGTCTCATTCCCAATGGCCCAATCAAGCACCAGAGGCACTTTTTTACCTTCGCCTTGTTTCCTCCCGTACTGACTTCCAGCAGAAAGATCGCTGATGTTGAATTTAAACTGATCATCATCAGCGATTAGAAAGGCAAAGCTGCAGGGATTAAAACCCAGCACACTGGCATGGTTGTTGAAGCTTGTCAATTCTAAAACGAAACGCGTGGCACCTTGAGGAATAGAGGTCTGGCAACACCCAATCCCAGTGCAATTGCCATCGATCACGCTTTCCTTCTCCCAACAGATGGACACGCATCCACTAGAAAAATTGCCACTATTGCGCCCATAATAGCCCGTTATGTAAGCTACCGTGTCGCAGCCGATTGCCGTGAATTTGTTGCGGGTGTCTGAGAAGGTGAATGGCCCATCTTCGCTGAGCGGCGTGATAGAGTAGTAACTCTCTGTCCTGCCCGACTCGTTGTAGCAATCAGAAGCAGCATAAGCAAAGACATTTGCTTGGCCTTCTAACGTTATATTCGTAATCTCATACCCTCCCCAACGTGGTTTTTGTTGGTTGTTACTGGTCTCGCTACAGGTTAATTCGAATCCTTCTCTGCTACAACCTTTTTTGATGCCGAAGGGGTATGGAATGCTAACGTTACCACAGGAGGAGTCCGTGTCTGGGCAGTCGGGCTCCCTATGGAAAGCCGACGCACCTTTGAGCAGCAGGATCCCAAGCAGCATATGCCAACAACCCATTTTTCCCTTTCTATTTTTCTTGATGAGCACTATTGCTTCTTATTTAATAACCCTTTCTGAAAGGCCTTGTGCTTTGCAAGTACCTTCTTCTTTGAAAAGTCTGATGGCCTCTTCGGATGCAAGGACAACTACCATCGTGAAAATTCAAAACTTGGGAAAGAGACGGAATGGATCCAAAGAATTTGGCGCTACATAATATTATTAGTCGCGTGCACACTTAAATTTCAATACCAACTCCTATTATAGTGGAATTTGAAGGTATTTCATCCAAGGAGAAAATATAAAGATGAATGATTCTGATTATCATCACGTGGGCCTTAAGTTGAGTTTCATGCATTTGTTACAGGCAAAGCCTCCAATATATATTAGGGGATTTGACAATTCAATGCCTAAAAGACAATTCAATGTTAAATTCATAACTAAAAGACACAAAATGTTACCATAGTCAATTGACTTTGGATCCCATGATATCATGGGTTTTTAAAAACCTATGATATCATGGGATCCAAGTGGCTTTTTAACTTTTAAATTGTAGATCCCATGATATCATGTGTTTTTAAAAAGCTATGATATCATGGAATCCAAGATTAAAAAAAGGAAGAAAAAAAAAGAAAAGAAAAAGGGAGGTCAGAGTCAAAGGACTCTAATGACATAAAATTATTTTGAGTCATGAATTTAGGGATTAGGTGTCTCAAAGGTATTGAATTGTCAAATCCTCTATATAATACGTGTTAACGTTGTGTACTAATTCGAATCCTCCTCTGCTACAACAACCTTATTTAACGTCGAAGGGGCATGGAATGCTCACGTTACGACATTCGTATAATTCTGGGCAGTCGGGCTTCCTATCGAAAGCCGATGTAGCTGTGAGCAGCAGGAGCCCAACCAGAAAATGCGAACAACCCATTCCTCTCTCTCCTCTCCTCTCTCTCTCTCTCTCTCTTGATTAGGTCTATTGCTTCTTATTTAATAGCCTTTCTGGAAGGCTTTATCAGCGCGCCATGTGCCTGTGGAGTACGTTGTCTTTTGAAAAGTCCGGTGGGACTCTTCGGATGCGAGGACAGCTATCATTGTGGAATCAAACTTGGGAAAGACTCCCGAATGGATCCGAAGACTTGTTAAAAATCTACAAACCAGTCAATATTGGACATGTGGGCATCTTAACATCCATTCCTTGTTAACTGGATTGAGGTATTTGAATAATAATAAATAAGATTCTGCTGATCACATTATTAGTCATGTGCTATTCATAATAACTAGTGCAAAAAAATTATTAAATTTTCTAATTAGAAGATTTTTTAAGTATTTAAATAAATTATAAATGAATATTAATATATAATTCATAATAAAGATGGAAACTCAGTAAAGAGATTTTAGATAGCTGGAAATATTTAGGGAAACATAGTAAAGATTTTAAGATATTGATTTGATTATATTTGTGTTTAGCCATAAATTGAGTGTCATTTTAGAATTAAATGTAAATTTTGAAATTAATTAGCTTCTACACCGGGCCCACAGATTAATTAATCCTACCAAATATCTAAAGAAAAATAAAGAGAAAAATGTCCATAATGGGTTCCACAGATTAATTTTATTGAATATTGAAAGGAAAATAAAGAGAAGAAAATAGCAAAATACAACCTATGAAAGTGGCCCCCGCTTTGGTATAAAAAAATTAATGAATTATGAAAAGGGCTGCTGTATTTTAATATATAATAAATTAATATCTATTTCCTCCTATGCTGAAATCAAGGAAGTCACCTTTCAAATTGGATCGCTTAACTCAGGATCCCGATGGATACCTGGGTGAGTTTTATCGACATATGTGGGAATTTATTGGTTAGATATCTCTTCATTTATCCAAGATTTCTTTGGTAGTGGTTTCCCTCTTCATAAAATCAGTAGAACTATTAGTTTCCTTATCCTTAAGAAAAACGATCACCAAAATACTAATGATTTTAGGCCTATAAGTTTATGTAATGTGATTTATAAGATAATCTTCAAAGTCCTACCTAATAGGCTTAGAGAAATTCTTGGGAAAATTAGAAGCCCTTTCCAAAGTGCCTTTGTTAAAGGAAGAACGGTTACATACAATTACATCCTTGCTCATGAGGTCCTTCATTGTTTTAAAAAGAAAAGCAAGATTTTGGCGCTAAAATTGGATATGGCTTAAACCTTATGATAGAATGGAACGAAACTTCCTATAAGAGGCCATGAAAGCTATGGGTTTTCACAAGAAATTTATTAATTTAGTCTTACAGTGTGTCCCCTCTCTTTCTCGGTTATTTTAAATGGACAGCCCTTTGCGAGTATTATCCCTAGTAGAGGATTAATACAAGGAGACCATTTATCCCTGTATCTCTTTATTATGGGAGTTATCTAAACTCCTTATTACAGCCGCAAAGAGGGTAAGGTCCATGGTGTTAAGGTCTCACTTATTACCAACGCTTGGCAGCATCGTTGGTTGGGGCACTCCGTAACAATTCGGAGGTCAGCATCGAAGTCCGCCAATGTGTTGGGAGTCTAGGCTATTCTAGTCAGACGAACTCGATGAGTGGAAACAGGGGGAGGCCACCACCTCGGGGAATTTAGTCAGGTGCTCAAAGAGACTATAATACCCCCGATTAGCCAAAAAAAGAAAAAAAGAAAGGTCTCACTTATTCTTTATTGATGTTAGTTTCATCTTCTGCAAAGCTTCTTTCTGAGACATCAATGAAGTTAAAAGCATCCTTGACAACCTCATAGCCACCTAGAAAATGGTTTTGGAGGGCTATAATGAGTGTCGTTGCAGACTAATTCAAATCCTTCTCTTCTACAACCTTGTATAATGCCGAAGGGGTATGAAATCCCAACGTTACCACACATATCTGTCTCTGGGGGGCAGCTGGGCTTCCAATCGAAAGCTGATGCAGCTGTGACCAACAAGAGCCCAAGCAGCATATGCCAACAACCACCCATTTTTCCCCTCTCTGTTTCTTGATGAGCTCTATTGCTTCTTATTTAATAACACTTTCTGAAAGGCCTTATCAGTGCCTTTTGTGCTTGCAGAGTAACTTGTTTTTTGAAAAGTTTGATAGCCTCTTCGGATGCAAGGACAGCTACCATCATGAAAAATCAGATTTGGGAAAGAGTCCGGAATGGATCCAAAAGGACTTGGGAATAGTTACAAGCAATCAATATCGAACATGTTGGCAACTTGACATCCATTCCTTGAAAAGTGTATTAAGGTATTTCATTAATAATAAATAAGCTTTTGCTAATCACATTGTTAGACTATTAGTCATGTGTATATTCAAACAGCAATACCAACTCCTATTGAAGTAAAATTTGAAAGATAAATCAATCAAGGAAATGATATTAAAGACGAATGGTTCAGATAACATCCGAACTGAAGGTAAAAACTGCAATTTAAGGCGGCAAATGAGTCAGGTTGAACCTGAGACTTGGTTGGACAAAACCCCAAAAATACCACATCTGGGTGCAAGTAGACATGTAAATCTAGGCAAGCCGCCCAACCCCAGCCCAAGCTCGGCCCGAAAAAACAGTGTCTGGGCCGTTGACTTAGTCAACGGGATGGCACGGCCCAGCTAGAGAGCAACACCTGGGCCGTGCTGGGCCAGGGCTGCTAGGCCCAAGGCATGACACGGATTTTGTGCCCCCAGGCCCGTGGGCGGCCCGACCCAGCACGAAGCTTGAGGACCCATGTAAATCCATCATCTGGGTCTGTATTTTCGAGAGGGGACAATGCCATTTTTCTCATCTGAATGAGCGGAAGTTTTAAATATTATTTAGGTGTCAAGTGCGAGGGCTCATGATTTGGTGACCTGAATTATTGATTTGATGATAAGTTAGACCATGCCTTAAAACTAGATTTACTGATCCTAGCATGGTCCAATTCAAGTTAGGCTTTTAAACGAACACTGGCTAACCCAATTTGACACAAAACCCAAATTTCAGTCAGCTAGTTTTGGGTTTGAAAAATTAAAACCCAATTTCATTTCATGCCATGTTTGGGTCCAATTTATAAAAAAAATAAAAAATAAAAATAAAAAAGGAGAGGGGGATCTGTGGGCCATCCATGGGCTGCACGGCCCAGTACGGTACAACTAGGGCCTTGCTGAGCTGACCCCAAAAGGGATGGGCCAGCCCAGCTCGGCTCGTATACCCTTCATGGGCCGTGCAGGCCCGGCGCAGGCACGACAAGGCCCAATCATGAGTTGTCGGCATGGCCTAGATTTTCATGCCAAGGTGCAAGCAAAGGTCCCAAGGCTTGTGTTTTTGTCTACCTATGACCCAATGGACCTGAATACCATATGGACATCATATAAGACCCAATACTTAATATAAAAAAAAAACACTAATTAGTTTTTAAATGTTATTTATGTAAATATCCCAGACCCAATAAATAGAATGGGATCCGAGTCCGGGATATAGGTTAGGAAGGAGATAAAAAACCAAATTCAGAGCCTATTAAATATTATTGGATCCTAATTGAGCTAACCCGACCCGACCCAAGTTTGTTTGCAGGCCTAAAAGCGCACAAAGATAAAAAAGAGTCCCAAGTACCAACAATTTCCTTTAATTGGATACGGATGTCTATGATCATCTGTGGAAACCACCAACCAATCCAGTGCTGTAAAACTCCATACGCTACGATAGTCTCGTTGGATCACCTGAATTGCTACACCCCACAAGAATCTCCCCTATGAAACGTGTGAAAAAGGCCACCCACTGTATTTCTGTAATCACTCCCATCTTCAGAAAGTTAGTTACATCAAGTGCACGACCTTGCCATCTGATGGGTTGTCCCCAAAAATGGGCCACTCACGGACGGTTTGAAGTTCAATGGATCAAAGAGCAAATAGATCAGATGGCTGATGCCATTTTATTGCTGTGCCCTTGGCCATTCTACATCAGGGCCCACATCTTTAAACAGTTCCAATCAAAAGTACAGATTACAATTTACAACTCTACTGCAAGACACCATTACAGCTGGTCCTCCAAGACATCTTTCTCTTATAACACATCAAATACAACAACCGTTGACCCAGATTTTCACACAGCATCCATTTCAGGGATCTCAAATCCTTGTATTCATCAAAAGTGTATCTACATGTCCTAAGCCAAATGCCACCAGTCACATCACCTTCTGATTGGGTCATCCTCTTCTAATGGGATTGATTCCTTTGTAGGACATGGGAAAGTGCCCATGATCTTCTCTTTCAAGAAAGCTATTATTCTCCTGCTAATATCCATCTTCCTTTCTTTGTTCTTTCATTCCATTTCTTTCATTTGGTGCCCTGCAATGGGAAATGCCCTTAGATTTCTTTATGTCAAATGCTGCCAACCTCTTTCTTCAGGGGCCTGATTCCTTAGGCCCTCATGGAGTCACCACAGCCACCGTCGGCGTAACCGCAATTGCCCAGATCTCTTTCAATTTGACATCACATCTCAGGTAACAATTGTCGAGATCTCGCAATCTCCATCTTCATTTCCATCAGTATCTGTCATATTTGGCTGTTTGAGGATCCTGGGTACTTGATCATCATAGAAATCTTAGGTCCTCTAGCTGATTTTGGAAATATTTGTACTTGTGTTGATTCAAATCCTTACTGTTTTATGGGCCC
>QPKB01000003.1:10206906-10266283 GCA_003546025.1 Camphora micrantha | reverse complement strand
ATTGGGTACCTGGGGTGGACTCCCCATTGTTAAATCTGGAAAAAGCCATCTTTCAATTTTAGAATTTGTAGCCCAACAAGCTCCTCCTTTATAAATACAAAAGAGAAACAAACACCAATTCCTTCTAAAATCTCAACAAGAAATTTCTCCTGCTCATGGGCCTACCTAATTCTATACTTAGCAAATAGTATTTTGGAGAAGGTAGATGGGGGGGATGAGTGGAAATAGAAACATCTTGATGTGAATAAGTGTTGCTCAATAATTCAATCTCTACACCTCTTGTAACAAGGAACCCACTATATATATTAACTCATTCATAATATGTCGGTTTTAAGGCTTTCCAAATTAACCACTGAGGAGTTAGATAGGATTTATCGAAAATTTTGGTGGGGGGACTGAGAAGGACAAAAAGAATGTCCACACAATTAGCTGGAAAGAATTTGTAAGCCAACTGAATGCGGTTGGTTAGTGATTAGAGAGTCGGATAGTAACAATAAGGCGTTGTTGGCCCGAGCATGTTGAAAGTATCTCTCTAACCCTGATCTGCTTTGTACTCAAATCCTAATAGCAAAATATTGTCCTAATAAATCCCTTTGGGAAGCTGGTATGAAAAAAGGAGGGTCCTTGTTTTGGAAGGGGTTTACTGAAACATTAAAACTTATCAATGAAAATATAGGTTGGATAATAGGAAATGGAGAGAAGATCTGGTTTGGAAATGCAATTGGATCCCTAGTATGGGGTATAGAAAACCGTTCTCTCCAATATCCGACCCAAATGTTGTTGTTGAGGACATTTTGGATGACAATAGAAGTTGGAATATGCAAAAAATAGAAGAAATATTTAGTGACCCTAGGGATGTTGAGGAGATCTCTAGAATCTATATTTCTCAACTCTCTGATGAGGATAAAAGAATCTGGCCTCATTTTAAAAGTGGAGAGGTAACCACTAAATCGGCCTTTAATATTATTAATAGAACTGTTGACCCTCTCGTGGCTTCTACTAATTGGAAGCTACCTCTTTCTCAGAAATCTTGGCTTTTTGGTTGGAAATGCTAAGAGGTGCATATTCCCGGTAAGATCCTATTCTCATCAAAGTTTTGGTTTGCTAATTTCCTTCTCAATGCTTCTTTCTGTAAAGAGAAAGAGGAAACCATTTATTCACATACTGTTCCATTTGTGAATTTCTAGGGGGCAGTTTTTTTGGATCCCCTTTGGTGCATTGACTCATAATTTCAACTGCAACAGAAAAAAAAAAAAAAAAAATAATATATTAGAATTGGTGGAATTTTGTCGACAAATCAAAGGAACTCAATCCATCCATAAGCCTTTTCAAATCCTGTCTTTTATGCTCAGTTTCTTTCCTTGTGGTGGGGAATTTTGGAGAGCGATAAATGAATTGAGTGCCAACAGGGCAATATCTGCTAACATTGAAAAAGGTTTTAACTATTGCTTACCGTATGAACCTGCTTAATAAACCTGAATACTCCCCATGCATCTCAGATCTCATTTCTAACTCTCATATAATTAAAATAGGGGATCTTGAGCAAATCGCCCTTCTATTTAGCGATGCGACATTTGATGGTCATACAGGCAAATCGGCTTTCGGTTTTGCCTTGTTTTTTAATGGATTGCTTGTGGCTATAGGGGCTTCCAAAGGACCAAGAGTCATTTCCGCTAAAGAGACCGAAACGAAGGTACTACTCTTTGCGCTAGATGCTATCAAGGATTGCAAATTCTTGAGCAGTTCGAGTTCATATGGATACTCTAGAAGTGTAAGTAAGAAGAAGTATTATTGGCAGCAAAGATTGGTCTATTCAACCTCTCGTAGGAGACATTTTGAAGTGTTTGAAGCATTTTGGGGCTTTTGAGATAGTTTTCATTCCAAGAGATTCAAATATGGTAGCCCACTATCTTGCTAAATGCGGGTAATATGGGATAAACTTTATATGGGCTCATTGAGAATAGGCCTCTGTTTGTTCTCTTGTTTGTGTCCGAAGTTTTTTTATATTTGTGTAGCTCGTTTGTTGGCTTCCTTTTTTTTAATTGAAATCACTCTTTCTATAACAATAAAAAAAAAAAAAAGTGAAACTTACTAAATAAAGATGCTACTCATCTACCTCAAAATATCATTAAAGTTCCAACTGAAAAGTATAGTTCTCTAAATTATATTTATATAAAAGGAACTCTACCTTATTTTTTTTGTTTTTTTTTTTTTTTAATTTCATTTTTTGTGCTTTTATAGAGTGTAAGTTTGTTATACCATAAAGGTTTATTTTCCAGTGAACATGTAAAGGGATTACGCCTATTGAAGAGATTCTAAAAAAAATGGAGGTGTTCTAACTGCTCGATTGTGTTTTTAGTTAAAAAATGCTATTACATAGCTTAAACGATTCATATTATTTTTTTAGTCCATGTTTGTTTGCATGAGAGATGGAATTGTGGGAATGGAGCAAAATTAAGGGTCAACTCAGGAGAGACGAGGGAGTTGAGAGTAAAAGTAGAAAATGACAAAAATGTGAAACACGACCATGGCAAAAGACAAAATTAACATTATGTCCACCGTTCGCCCAACTCCAATGAAAATCTTAAGTCTGTCATTGGCTTCATCTTTATTAGAGTTAGATTATTATTAGGGTAGGATTAGATCATACCCCATAAAAAAGGAGAGGGCATTCACTTGTATTGGGTCAGATCTTCAATGGGTAGGCTTTAATTTGTAATTTCGCTCTTCTCATTTGTAGGAAGCATGGCTGATCCTAATTAATGAAATTAAGGGTAGTTTCTTTATTGGGATTTATTACAAGAATTTTCTTATAAAAATTTTAAAATTCAAACCACCCAAAATTCTCATGGGACCTTTGGAATTCAAAAAATTCCGACTCCTTAATTTTTTGGGGAAATTTTTGGACGATCAAGTGCAAATGAGGATTTAGAAATTCCATGTGTTTGAGAATTTAGAAAATTTTCAGTGATAAATTCCCTTGATTTTAATAAATAAGCATGCCCTAAGGATGTAATTCTAGGAGATTCTTCTTCTTCGCCTTGGTAAAAAAAAGTTAAATAATAAAATAAACAAAACCTGGCTTCATGGTTTCTCTTTTCAGTTCTAGAAATAGAAGAACTCAATCAAGAATAAAGAAATGAAAAGGCTTTTAAACATAGAGAATCTTTCCTGTAGGAGTCTTTTTCTTCGGAAGCATAGGCCCAAATAAAGGACTGAATATGTACTATGGACGAATCATGAAACCACACCCCCACTCTCAATTCTCAACATCTTTACCATGCGCTGCTTTTTACAAAAGGTAACCACTTACTTCAATTCGTCTCCTTCAAACATTTGCACCTCCTTTTAACATATTGACTTGCATAATTAGTAGCAATATTAAAAGGTCTATGCCCAACTCAGGCTGGAAGGAAAATTTATCATAAATATTACTTTAATAAATATTTTTCAAATTAAAATCAATAGAATTATTCATTAGGTGCTTCCTAACTTCCCTATGCATTATAGAATTTTTTTTTTATAAAAAAATCTAATCAAATATAGGTTTAATTTTAAGTCATACAAATACATTTTGTACAATGAACTTTAAAAATATATATATATATATATATATATATATATTCCATTTGCCCACAAACCAATTAACAACAATGGAACCAATGAAGCTTATAAAAATAGGTATACATATGCTGTTTAGCCGTCACGTTAGAATGTAAAAAGCTCTAAAGATAATGTATAAGAATATCGACATATCACTATAATAAAACATGCAATGAGCATTATCTTGATTCGGTGAAGAAGAGATTTGCATCACTCACTACCCTCAAATCACACTTAAAAAAAGTACATTGCCATTAAGTAGAACACAAGAAAATATGTTGATCCAAGAAAGGATCACAAGCCCAAAATGAAAGGAATAAAAAATAAACAAAAATGATTTTGAAGATTACCCTAAAACATAAGCTCATTTAAAGGCTGTGATGATCTGCGGGTGCAAAGGAGCCATTTCGAAGCTATTGGCAATTTCTTCAATTGTTGTTCTGGGGAATGCCGCTCCCCATCACACAATCCTACTATCCTGAGAACAATAAAACCATGTCAATGTTAGGAGTCATAATCTTCTTTCATAATCAAATTAAAAACCCATTATACTTAATGAATATCATAGAAAAAATTTAAAAGACATTGGTTTGGAGATTATTATAGAAGTTCTTCTTGAAACTATCTTTCTACAAGACTAACTAATAAATACCCAAAAAAATCGAACAGAAAAACCAATGAAATAAAAGTTCTACGCCACTGTGTCATTACTGATTAATATAAACAAGGGAAGTACCATGACAGAAGCCATTGAAGAGCTTTGTAATATATATGCCCATCTAAAAACAATATCCAAGCATACTAAAGAAAACATAAACAAAAAATTCAAAATAATTAATAAAATTGCAAAGGCTACAACATCTATAAAATTATGCCGTCCTATAATGTAAATGGCAAAAGACTGTGTAAAACCCAGCTTGTGAGGAGAGTTACTACGTTTAATTAAGGTTGAAAAACTTGTGATTCGGATTCGACTTGTCCAATGCAAAGAATTGACTCGGATAGAGTCAATCCGGAGGCTCGGGAGAGTCATTTTTTAAAATAATTTTGAAAGTATTTAAAAATAAATCCATTATATTTAAAAAAATATTAAAATCTATTTGTTTACCTTCATTGATAATAATCAATTCAAATTAAGAAAGTTGTAAATGCAAGAAAAGTGCCACAATAAGGAAAAAGAAGAAGAGAATTTTACATATTACACAATTTGTTAGCCAAATGCTGAATGTAAAAGATTAAAGAGGATTTTATCTAAAAATGAACCGAGTTTGGCCGTTGCACGAAATAAAGAAAATTATTTCATTTTGCACAAATGTGGGACCAATGAAGCTAGCATTGCTCAATTTAAAATAAAGCGACGTTGGTGTCACTCTTCGTAAATCCCATAAAATCCTAATTACCCTCATTTCCTCGTATGTTTTCTCAATTTTCTCCTTCCTTCTTATGCCACACGGTTTTCAGTTCCTTTATTTTAATTGCTGCCTTGAATGGACTTTGATTCCAATGACATTATATGTAATCACGTTAGTAATGTCCCTGCATTCTCCTCTGCAGTCTAGGACTGAGACTCTCAACAGTCAGCACCACCATTCACCAAGTTGAATCCTAATAAAAAAATCTAAGGTCAGAAATGTGGCGTGATTAGCCACTGCGCATCCAACAATGAGATGGACGGTATACAAATGTGATTGGGTCGAATCGGTTCAGCCCTGATTTATGGCTTAAATCTATTTCAATTTTTTTTTTTTAATGGCTTAAATCCATTGCTGTTTCTAATTAATGGGTTCTAAAGGTATTTTGAGTTGGGATCTATTCTCTCTCGTGATGAGTTTCTTCTACTTCCTGTGTCAATACAAGTTTTCCGCGGTTATTATGGGTGTAAAAGCTGACTATACAATTTTCCCACTTCTATTATAGGACAATACAAGTTTTCTACTGTTATTATAGGTGGAAAAGTTGCAACAGTAAATTTTCCACTGATAGCATAGGCGGAAAAGTTGCAAATACAAGTTTTGCACTCTCATATAGGCGGAAAAGCTACAAGTAGAGAAAGGATGAAGGAAAACGGATGATGAAAAGTTGAATTCAGAGAGCGAAGAGGGATGCTAGCGCCGCCCATATTTATTTTGCGTGACGCTATCGTCAAATGTGAAAAAAATGAAAAAAAGAAAAAGAAAAAGAAAAAGTGGCGGGATGAACGATCTCGTGCAGCGGGAAATATTTTTCATTATTTCGTGCAACGGCCAAATACCGTTTATTTTTCAGTAAAATCCTCAAGATTAAATATACATTTCAAATTACATTATAGTTATTGTTTTTAAATTACTAACTTCAAACCTCACGTATAATCACTTATAAACTTATAAATGAATTTAATTATTTAAAATTAAATATGCTTATTAAATGGTTTGGGACGCCAATAACTTTTTAAAATGAGATGATTGGGTGAAGTCTTCCCTATTTTAGACTTGGCTCTTCGAAAAAATGAGATGACCAGAGAAAGTTATAACTAGAAAGAGTCAACTTGGAGCGTTTTCCAAACATGCATTTAACTCAATTTTACAACATAAATAAAGAAAATACAGTTTGTCCTTTAATCTGATTATATCACATTTGTTTGCAATGATTAAACTCTGCCTAATTTTTTAGAAATATCTAAGTTATTTGCATCAGCACACTACAGGACTGACATTGTTATTTTACAGCCTTTTTTTTTTTTTTTGGTCATTATTAATAAAATCTCAAAGTAAGATTCCATGGGTGCGTGAAGCCTTGAACCCTACCAGTAGAAAAAACGAGCGAGAATCCTATATGAGTTCGTGCTCAGTGGGCCATGACTATGATGTCATCATTGGTCCACGCGCATGGTTTGGTGAGTCAAACACAAGATTTGATGGTACCCAAATCGGACCGCCATTTTGCCATAATACTTAGATCTAGCCACACGTCATTCCTTTAAATGTTTTTAATCAATGTATGGTATTGACTTGTCCTCAACTCAGATTGATACGTCTTCTGTCTCGGGACATGTTTTGATAATGCACTCAAATAGGACAATAAATGAGGATTACCTGTTACTTTATTAATATCCAAAAGCTCACATAAAATTAAAAGTAAAGAACAACGAAAAATATTTAAGTGCATTTATTATTGGAGTATGGTGAAAAAGTTTTAAATATAAAAGGATTTTTGTATTTTTAAAAAAAAATTCTTTTTGTACTTAAAATTTTTTAAAAAAAGAGATAAGAGATAGACACACTTAAATACCCCTTAGATCAACCATCCCACATTATACATTGATGCCCCGTCCACAAATTGATAACAGGTACAGACTGCATAGGTTTAAAAAATGCGTATGGAAAATTAGTAGGTATTTTTAAAAAGGTTAAAGGTAATTTAGTCCTGCAGCACATGGTATTACTGATAAGGCCTTTCGAAAAGGCTATTTAATGAATAATAGTTCCCACGTCAAGAAAGATAGATACAGAGAAGGAAACAATGGTAATGGGTAGTGGGCATATGCTGTTTGGGCTCCTGTTGCTCATAGCTGCATCAGCTTTCAATACTACTAGTAAGCCTAGCTGCCCAGACGGATGTGGTAACGTTAGCATTCCATACCCCTTCGGCATCCAAAAAGGTTGTAGCAGATCAGAAGAATTCGAATTAGTCTGCAACGACACTCATTATAACCCTCCAAAACCATTTCGGGGAGCGTATGAGATTGTGGAAATAACGTTAGAAGGCCAAGCAAATGTCACTGCTTATGTTGCTTCTGATTGCTACAACGAGTCGGGCAGCACAGAGAGCTACTACTCTCACATGAGGCTCCGCGAAGATGGGCCATTCACCTTCTCAAACACCCTCAACAAATTCACGGCAATAGGTTGCGACACTCAAGCATACATAACGTCCTCTTATGGGCGCAATTTTACAAGCGGATGCATGTCCTTCTGTGGGGAAAAGGAGACCGTGATCGATGGCTTATGCACTGGGATTGGGTGTTGCCAGACCTCTATCCCTCAAGGAGCCTGGGGTTTCAGTATAGAAGTGAATAGCTCCAACAACCATATTGGTCTGCTAGATTTTAATCCCTGCAGCTTTGCCTTTCTAATCGCCGCTGATCAGTTTAAATTCAACATCAACGATCTTTCTAATGGAAGTCAGTACGAGATGTACTTAGGCAAAGGAAAAAAAGTACCTCTAATGCTTGATTGGGCGATTTGGAATGAGACATGTAAACAGGCAGAGAATTCCACTTCTTATGCTTGTAAGGGTTCCAGCACATGCTACAATATTTCTACCAACGGTCTTGGATACCGATGCAATTGCTCTAAGGGTTATGAAGGGAACCCTTATCTAGAAGGAGGATGTAAAGGTACAATGACTTCTTTCCTCTATCGTCTCTTAAAATTGGAACCATACTAAAAAGATTAGCATATATGACTTTTTTGCTCTACATCTCTTACGAATTGGAACCAGTGCAAAACTCGTCAGTAGCGTACATCTTTTTTGAAGTTTACACTGTTCAAAACCACTGCTTATTTTATAAATTATCAAGGAAAATCTAAGTCGCCCAGTTATTTCTAGTCATGTCAAATCAGATCCATTTAGTATAGAATACTTGACAGTTAGAATAATTCTGATTGGCGTAAAATAACCGTCACAACAGAATACGAGGTGAGATAATAATCTTTAATTTTAATGGTGGGTTCGTACTTAGTAGAAAGCTTACTTTAAGGTCCCACCCCCACCGGAACACCAGTAGGAGTTCAACACCAAGTAGGCCTGCACCCTTCCCTTGTCAGCCCCATGTTCACCTTAATTGTTAAAGTTGGACTTATATATCTCTCGGCCTGGGCTCGCAAGAAATTTGTGAGGCTACTGATTGCCGTCCACTCATTATTTATTAAGTATCTGAATGTCTCCCTCTTATGTGTGGGCTGTAGCCAAAATTTTGGATTGTATGCAGCTTCATCACATATAAAAGAAGGATTTTACCCAAAAAAATCCCCTTAGAGTCATTGGTGTCTAAAAAGAACCCATAACGACTGCATCCACTGTTGTGGTCTAGGAGGTTTTTTTTTTTTTTTTTTCATTTTTTTATATTGACATCCCCTGTCACCTGCATACACAAGCGGGGATATCCCCGCTCTTTTTTTTTTTTTTTTCTTCCTCCTTTTGATTTTGACCTCTACCAACTAATCCAGTCCCTACACAGTATTTTCCTTCATGATATACTGGCTTGAACAGTCATGGACTTAAATGTAGGTGGGAGCTTGTCACCAAAAGCACCGCTTTCTCATATAAAGAAAAGAATCCTAATCTAAAATATTTTAGCATGATGCTTGATGCTAGGACAAAAAATAAAATATTTGAAGATTTCCCTCAAAGAACTCAGTTGCTTATTTATGAAAATTAAACTGTCAAGCCTAAAAACCTTTTCAAGAAAAAAAATTAAAAAAACTTATCAAAAAATTAAAAATCTTTTCAAAAAAATATTGAAAGGGTCTTAATTAACATGTTCGAATGAATACCGAGTTCAAATGTTTGAAAATTTACAACGATGGGAAGGTTCTCTTATTATAAGTGCAAAATGAAGATAAAACAAATTATTCATTATTAACAACAAAAATCTAGACAATCCACAACACAACTAAAAGTGGATATTGTAGTGTTTTATTATTCATGAATCATGAGGATGAGATATAGCCTTTCAAAATTGATATATATATATATTTATTTATTTATTGTTGACACTCCACTATAGACTGAATGTCTTTCTTGCCCTAACACATTATTTCTTGTCTGCTTTGGTGTTACTATGCAGATATTGATGAGTGCAAAAGACACCCCCATCCCTGCGGAGCGGAGAAATGCAAAAACAATGCGGGGGGTTATTCTTGCACGCCCAGGATACAGTTAACTGTGGTCATTCTAGGTAATATTCTCAGAGTTGAGTCAGTGCCTAATTTGTCTTCATTAGAAGGAGGTGTCTTGTTAAGCAACTCAGAGTGAAATAACAAAGAAATGAGAAATGTCACAAAGAAAAGAAAAGGATTTTTCTACATCCCCCTCCCCCATTAGTTTTAATTTGAAAAACACACCATATTATTAAACATACCTCTCTCCCTGATTTTAGAACATAATTCTAAAAATACATGACACTTTTCAAAGTCAATGAAAACTAATCATTCATTTTTACTCAAAAGGCTCGTGTATTGTATCATTCATTTTAGAGGTTTTACAAAAAAAAAAAAAAAAAAAAGAAAAAGGGCATTTTAGGAGGTCATTGCACCAAAAATAGCCACTTTAGTTAGATTCACACCAAACCAGCCTTGCCGCCCAAAAATCCTTGTTTTTTTACCCTTTTTTTAGAGTGTCAACAGGAACCCTCATTTTTTGTGTTGAGGGTCGACGTCAACCCTGACTATAATGCACCAAGGTCATCGTCAACCCTGACATTTACATTCTGCCAAGGTAGAATGTCAAAACCTGCGACACTATCGACCCTGAAAGTGTCAAGAAGACTTGGAAGTGTACTTAGAATCTAAAATAAGGCAGAATGTAAATGCCAGGGACATTATCGACCTTGACGGTATGAAGACTTGGAGGTGTACTTCGAATCTAAAATAAGGAAGCCCTAAACTGTTATTCTATGAATGAATGGGGTAGCTTAATTAAACCTCAAATCTTAATTTTAGATTCGTAGTACAACTCCAAATCTTATTGACACTGATAAGGTTGATAGTGATGCAGGTATTGACATTTTGCTTTGGTAGAATGTGAGTGTTAGGGCCGACGTCGACTTTCAACATTGAAAATGAGGGTCGCTGTCGACCCTCATTTTCAATGAATAAGAAAAAAGGGTTTTGGGTCAAGAAGGCTAGTTTGATATGAGTTTAGCTAAAGTGACACTTTTGGTGCTATGACCACCTGAAGTTTTTTTTTTTTTTTTTTTTGTAAAATCCTTTTTGTTTTAACTAAATCCCGCATTGACTCACTATTAAACAACTGACCGTTTTTCTCCTATATAGAAAGCCTAGAATGCCCAACTTAACTCTAAGTCCATTTGACCACAATAAATCCATCTTATATGAAATTATAGTTGAAAATTGCACTAGAAACTTTAAATATATATCACCCAAAAATAGTGGGTCCTACATAAAATTACAATAGCCATTGAAGGACCTCATAGTGACTGGGGTACCTGGTTGGTGTTGTTTGTATAGATAATAGTAGGGTTGTAAATGGGTCGGTTCGGTCCGGGTCCATGGTGAACGCGGAATCGGAACCGTTAAGGAAAAGGTAGAACCAGTTTCTTGGCTCCGGAACCGAAACCAGAACCATATATGGGATGCGTTTGGATCCAGGTCCAAATCTAGGTAGAGAATGATATTTAAAAAATATGATTTTCAGGATATATTTATTCAAAAATTTAGATAATATGTCAGATCTCGGGTTTACGGGTCCGAACCAAGGTGGAACTGGACCCAGATCCATTTACTAATCAGAGTTTACATAAGGACCCAGACCTGGTTATTAATGGATTTGAACCTTCGGGTAATCGGAGAATCAAGGACCCATTTACATCCCTAGATAATTGTCAATTGTAACCCATACGATGATCATAGATCAAAGGCACAAGTGAGAATAATCTAAAAGGGAAAGATTTTCTCCTGCTGTAGGATGCAGGAAGGAGAACCTAAAACCAGATAGGTGCCCTTCGTCAAGAGTCCATCCGAGGGGTCCTTGAAGCAGCACAGGGAAAAGGAGGAAAACCAACGAGTTTTTCCTCAAGCCAAACAGCTTAAAAAAAGGGTGTCTCAGTATCACACCACAGACAAGAAGAGAGAAACACGTTGAGAGAACTCAAATTATCAATTAATTTCTGTATAACCCAAGAGAAGGGATTACATCCTATATATAATAGAGTTTCAATCATAATTTTAGTAATCAATCTCTACTAAAAACTTCTAATTCTAATAAATTAGAAACTTCCTAATCAAAGTATTTAAAGAAATCTACTAATTCTAGAATTTTACTAAAATAGGAAATTGCCGATTCAGTTCTTTACTTATGGGCTTGGACTTTGGGCCTTCTAGAATAAACCTTCAAACGAGGCCCATTGGTCTGGCCTGCATCAGTCCTCCCCGGCTTGGAGAAACTCGAAAGGATGCGAGAACTTGATTGTGAAGTAGTTTGTTTTGCCGAAACTGATGGTGATTGCTTTGTCGGGGCAGTAGGAGGCTTAAGTGGAAGGAGAGTAACCTTGCGACCTTTATACTTAAAAGTATGGGTGTTCTTTTCTCCATCACTTTGGACTTTGTTATGGACTTTGTTATAAAAAAGCCAAGGCCTTTCCAAGAGAATATGAGTAACATTCATGGGAATAATATCACACCAAATAGAATCTACATAACCACCAATTCGGAATGTTACCTGGCACCGTTTGGTCACTGGAATGGCTATATCATTCACCCAAGAGACCTTGTAAGGCTTCGGGTGTTTTTCTGTAGGAATCTTCAACTTGTCAATTACTTCTTTGGAGATCACATTCATCTCGCTTCCCCCATCTATCATGAGATTACACAATCTGTCACGACATTTTGCCATAGAGCGAAATATGGTAGTTTGCTTCCAATCTTTAGCTTCTTCTTCTGTGGTAATGAAGAGACGACAAATGAACAATGTTCGTCCTTCGGTTTCAGCTTGGTAGAAGGAATGATCTTCTTGTTCAGGTGGAGGTTCCGGCTCTTCATAAGGTGTTTCAACTTCAATTTCTTCATCAACAGGCTCTGAATTATAACCGTCTTCTTCATTATGTGCATAATGAAGATTCTTCAAACCTGGGCAGTCAGAAGCATGGTGTCCTTTGCCTTTACATCGAAAGCAATCGATGTCCTTCTTAGGACGTGAAAAATTGACAACATTCTTTCCTTAGTTGGCAAAATCTGCAGGTCTTGCTTGATTCTGAGGAGGTGCTTGCTTGTTGGAATATTGTGTAGGAGGTTGTCGGATTGAATGTTGCGCTGGAGCAACCCGCTGAGAAGTTGAATCGGAGGTCCTCCTTTGCAGAGGCTCACCAAAACGCCTTGAATATGGATAACGCAACTGTTCTTCGACGTGGAGTGCCAAGCGATGAACTTCTTCAATGCTGTAAAAGATATGAGTAGTCAACTCCCTTTGGATCTCTTGACGTAGTCCTTTCTTGTATCTGGTGATAGCTTGTTGATCAGTTCCAGACACTTTGCATCTCACCATAAGGTCATGAAACCTTTCCGTTAAATCATCTATAGTGGAGGTCCCTTGTCTACAGTCAACTAGTTGACCATAGAGGGAATCAAGATAGTCAACCGGTAGATATTTATCCTCAAGTTTCTGTTTCATCTCCTCCCATGTGCTGATAGGACGTCTCCCATAATTAGCATTTCTATCATCAATACTCCGCCACCTAACACGTGCTGCACCCTTCATCTTCATTTTGACAAAGGAAACGCATTTGTCTTCATCTATATTGTACCATTCAAAATAATCTTCAAGGGCTGTAATCCAGTCGGTGAAGACTTTCACATCCATGCGTCCAAAGAAATCAGGAACATCAATACGTACCTTCTTGGTGATGTCATCTCGTCGGCCATGACGGTCTTCATAGTCAGTTTCCTCCATAATACGCTCCATAAATTGCTGACAAGTTTCTTGTGGTTCATTATTGACAGAAATCTCTACATCTGCATGGTTGCTTCCCCCTGGTGCCTTGCTGCCATCTTTGTTGGTGGAAGGTCCTGGGTTGCTATTGTTCCGGTTGCCCGGAGGAGGCATGTTCCGAAGACGTCTCCGAAGACGTTCTTCAACCTTGTCCGTTAATTCCATTATGTAACTATCACTATAGCAGTCCGTGAATTTACCTCTGAATGTGGCTCCGGTGCAAGTAGACATTATGATTTGCTGCTGCTGATTTTTTTTTTCTTTTTTTTTTTTTTTTTTCTGATCCACTTGATGCTGAGTCGAGCTTGACCTGAACTAAGGTCCAGAAGATGGACCGGAACTAGAATCCACGAGACCTGCTGCTGAAGAGGTCCAACGGAAGTGGCCCACATGTGGAGCCTTGGGACTGGCGCGCGTAGAGGAGAAAAAGGGGGTTTTCATCAATTCCTCTTCGTTGCTGTTTGAAGAGGAAAGGAAGATGGAAGTCGATGGCGCAGGCAACTTTGGTGGAGTGGACGGGGCGGCGTAAGTGGCCGGCGACGAAGACGCAGACGGGCGGTGGTGATCGGCGACGATGCAGATATGTACCTCTTTCTCTGTTTTTTTTTTGTTGTGCAGTCTTCTTGTCTTTTCTGTCGTTCTCTCTCTCTCTCTCTCTCTTCTCCCTCTAGGTTAGGCGAAAGGAAGGTAGAAAGGAGTGGAAAGTGGTCGTGAGATTTGTGGATGTGGATGGCTGGGTCTAGGGATTTGGGGAATTGTATGTTCAATTGGCAAAGGGATTCTGATTTGGGGTTTTTGTGGATCGGTGAGGGATATTTTGGAATTATTGGGGTTTTTAGGGTTTCGGGAAAGGAAGGTAGCTGGGGTTGGTTTTGGTGGTTGGGGTTGGGCGCTGGGGTGTTGCTGAGTTGGGCGCAGGCAGGGAGTTGGGAATAAGGAGCAGGGTGGTGATGGTTCCGATTTGGGGTTGGGTAGGGCTGAATTTAGGTATCGGTGATGGTTGTAGGAGACGTTGGCTGTTGTGGAAATTAGGGTTGGCAGGGACGTTCGGTGAGGAGACGAATTGACAGAAAGTAAATCGGATTACCTCGATCGGTGATCGGAACCGGTGATCTGAAATGGATCTCCGCTCTGATGCTAATTGAAGCAGCACAGGGAAAAGGAGGAAAACCAATGGGTTTTTCCTCAAGCCTAACGGCTTAAAAAAAAGGGTGTCTTGGTATCACACCACAGACAAGAAGAGAGAAACACGTTGAAAGAACTCAAATTATCAATTAATTTATGTATATCCCAAGAGCAGGGATTACATCCTATATATATAATATTGTGTTACTCATAATTTTAGTAATCAATCTCTACTAAGAACTTCTAATTCTAATAAATTAGAAACTTTCTAATCAAAGTATTTAAAGAAATATACTAATTCTAGAATTCTACTAAAATAGGAAACTGCCGATTTAGTTTTACTTATGGGCTTCGACTTTGGGCCTTCTGGAATAAACCTTCAAATGAGGCCCATTGGTCTGGCCTGCATCAGTCCTGTCTTTTGGATGGTCGGGATGGGAGATAAGATGGATGAATGATTATGG
Source organism: Camphora micrantha (assembly GCA_003546025.1). Classification (NCBI taxonomy): domain Eukaryota; kingdom Viridiplantae; phylum Streptophyta; class Magnoliopsida; order Laurales; family Lauraceae; genus Camphora; species Camphora micrantha. Next base: position 10,251,386 of record QPKB01000003.1, on the reverse strand, counting down.
AGCTTTATGGATGGCATCGAGTTATAAAGAGCGCAAGGTAGGTCAAGAATCATAGAGGGTAAAATAGTTTCTTCGTTATCAACTTCCGAGGATATTCTTATCTATTCCCATGGAAATTAGGGAGAGGTTGCCACCATAAATCACCTTATCTGCAGTCTTACTGCAGGTCAAAAGATCCTCCACCAAAATCAATTACTATGAGATCCTTTGTGAAAAATAAGCCAACAGAGATCCAGCCTGTAGTGACTTAACAAATCTTGTAAGCAAGCCATTGATCATTTTGTAACAAGAAAGTACATAGTTCAAAACTCACCCAGTTGATGCAATATGAAGGCATCACATGACCATGTCCAAGCAAGTCTTGAAAAAACAAAAGTCAGACTTGCCTGAGTCGCTAACTGAATACCCTTTTTGAGTCACTTAGATGAATTGAGTTTTCGAAGGGATTGTATGGGGTAATTGTTATGATTCTCTTCTTGCAGGAACCATTTCAGGCCTATTATCTGTACTCATTGTTGGTTCTTGGCTATATTGGGGATTAAAGAAAAGAAAGCTCCTCAAACTTAGAGAGAAGTTCTTCAGGCAAAATGGAGGTTTATTGCTACAGCAACAAATCACTTCACACAGGGTTGGTGTGACAACAAAAATATTTAGCACAGAAGAGCTAGAAAGAGCTACAAACAACTATCATGAGTCTCGAATCATTGGCCGAGGTGGCTATGGTACAGTTTATAAGGGGATTTTACCCGACCAAACAATTGTTGCAATTAAGAAGTCTAAAATTGTGGATGAGACTCAGATAGAGCAGTTCATAAATGAGGTATTCATCTTGTCCCAAATCAATCATAGAAATGTAGTAAAGCTCTTGGGATGTTGTTTGGAGACCCAAGTTCCCTTATTGGTGTATGAATTCATCTCTAATGGGACCCTTTCGTATCACATCCATGATAAAGCTCTATCATCTTCCCTATCTTTAGAGAACCGTTTAAGGATAGCTTCAGAGACTGCAGGAGCACTTTCTTATTTGCACTTTGCAGCTTCAATACCCATATTTCACAGAGACGTAAAGTCCACCAACATTCTCTTGGACGATAGTCTAATAGCCAAAGTGTCTGATTTTGGAGCATCCAGATTAGTTCCTTTAGATCAAACTCAAATTACTACTCTCGTGCAAGGGACGTTAGGGTACTTGGATCCGGAATACTTCCAAACTGGCCAATTAACTGAAAAGAGTGATGTTTATAGTTTCGGAGTAGTTCTTGCAGAGCTTTTGACAGGTGAGAAGCCTACTTCCATGAATAGATGTCAAGAAGAGAGAAATCTATCCATGTATTTCGTCTCCTCGATAAAGGGAAATAATCTTTTCCAAGTCTTGGAGAAGAGGATTGTGGATGAGGGTGGCATGGAGCATGTGGTGGCAGTTGCTCAGTTGGCCGAGAGATGCTTGAGAGTTAAAGGAGAAGAGAGACCTTCAATGAAGGAAGTGGCAATGGAACTAGAAGGGTTGCTAAGGTCTGTGGAGAATATTCGGGTCCAAAAGCTCCATGAAGAAACACACAACTTATTTGGTGAAACCTCCCAAAGTTACACTGGGAATGAGAGTGCGATTGGGCCAGATAGTTTGAACAACGACACCATGTCAGCATGGGAGGTTGGCCGGTGATGATTTAGCACAACACTTCCATCATCATCCTACGTTACTGTCATTTTATTTTTATTTGGATCAATTAATTTCCTTATTAATAGCTTCTTAGTGTGTGTGCTTCACTAATTCTGCATGTTAAAATTATCAAACTAGCCTATTCTCTAGGAAACTCTCTACTGTAGAAATTAGTTTCTGTGTAATTTGATTGAAATGCGTGTAGACTTATTATCTTGGAAATTCATTTCCTACTTCAATCCAAAGTTGTTATTTTAATTGACAGAAGGGCGTGTTCTGTTGGAGTGGGGCTCTGATCTCCGTTCTTATTTTCTTCTCTTCTGTTGGAAGAATACTTTCTGAGAAGGGAAAGGAGACGTTTTGACTGGAACTTTGGTGCCATTTGGCATCTCGATTTTCAAGGTCTATATGTCTTAAGGTGATTTGATACAGATGTCTTTGAAATTTAGACCGTTTGGATGGTGCCCATCTATTGCAACCAGACATTATATGGTTTTCATCTATTTCATATGGGCTAAAATATGATGCTTTTTGACACAGATGATAGTCTCTGAAGGGGACAGACCCAGGTTGCTACAAGATATTTTCTGCCAGTCAGTTTTGTCATTTTCATTTTCAAATCCGTAGTCCTAAGTGATGATCCAAACCATTTAAAATCTTTATTACCCTAAGAACGGCTAGGGGACCACGTTTGAACCGTAGATTCCTCATGAATCTCGAGATATTTGTAAAAAGAAAAAAAGAAAAAAACTGTAACCATTAGATCTACCTTTTTAATCTTATGTGGGACGCTCTATCAAGATCTGAACCCTTGATCCTCTTTGGAATGCAAAGAATGACTATTGGGTCAAATCTCAGCCCTCCATTCATTTTGAATCTCCAGAAATTATTGAAATGCTATAAACCGTTCATTTGCTATTGTGTAAAAGTAACTGGGTTTCAATGATGTACAAGCAGTCAGGTTTTCCTCTTTTTCCTTTAATTGTAGGACCATAAATATAAATCCAAACCACATATCCTCTTTAGAAACGTAAGACCGGTCACTATACCAAATTTGGGACATTGATCATTTATAAATCTCTAGTTATTTGTGAAAAAGGGGGACCTTTACATCTAAGTTTTTGGACTTTGTGGGGCCCTAAATCAAGATCCAGACCATTGATCTGCTTATGAAGCCTAAGAATAATAATAAAAATCAAATATAAGCTCTTAACTCTTTATGGATCTTGAGATATTTATGAGAAACCATGGAACAACATTGATCCTTTCGTGTGTCAATGGCTGGCTGGCTTGCAGGTGATGATAGGTTGTCTGTTTTTTTCTCATTTTTCTCAATTATTGGGCCTAAACAAGTAATCCAAACTGTTGAATCTCTTTAGAATGTCTAACACAGCCATGAAGTCAAATGTCAGCCATGAAGTCAAAATACGAACCCTTAAATATGAGTTCTTGATTTATGTGGGTCCTGTGATCCAAATCATTGAACCTCTTTTGAATTCTTAAAAAGCTTTGGAGACCAAATTTTAGCCCTTAATTGATTGTATTTCTTGAGAAATTTGTGAAGAATTTGAACAGTCGTATTAATAAAATATTTATTTCAAACGTTTTTATTTTATTTTATCAAACGATCTATTTATAAAATGTCTATTCCACATAGATCTACTCTACATAGATCTGTTATCCACAAATCTATTTTATACAGGTAAGATTTGCCAAATAAGCCCTTAGTTCATCTCTAACAATTGTTTTCTTCTTTCTTCAGTGTAGATATATGATCAATGAGGACAGTTCCTTCCAATTGATCAAAGATTTTCTTGAATACTATCCTGCACTCCAAACAACTTTTTTGCCCTTTGCTTCAGCGACGTTTCTGCATTTTGGTCTCGGGGCCAGTCCAAAGGCCAAATTTACGAAGGTCATAACTTTTGGTCCAATAATCGCTTTTAAATTTCTATATGCCGTTTTTTTTTTAACCCCAGTCAAAGTACTGGACCCAAGAGAGAGCCCGCATATACAAGGGAAAACAGCATACTCAAGTGGGAAGAAAGCCATCACACGCGGGAAGAAAGCTCACACAAGTGGAAAAGGAGCCCGCACAAACGAGAAGAGATGACATATCCGGTGATATCCGGACTTCAAATACCGGGCAGCCGGGTAAGAACTGACGCTCCTTACCACTCGGGTAAGGAGCCGTTCTTTCTATGTACAGTTGAAAAGCTCTTGAAGATTAAATTAAGATAATTAAAAGATCGAACTCATCTAAAACTGAGAAAATAGTGAATAATTGAACTTAATTAGATGGACAATAAATTCATTAAGATTTGAAGACCTTAAAATCAAGGGTTAGGATCATCCAATCAGGTTGACTTTTTATCAAGATGTAATAAACAACATCCTTTTCTCCTATGATTTGGCATAGGCCATTAGAGTTGCCTTTGGCCCAAAATTACTACATATAGAAGTACAAATCAACGTTAGAATAATAACATAAGGTTTTGATGATGATGATGACGACAATTATATAAAATACAAGTATACCTAATAAGAGTCCATACGACATAGGATCTCAAACTTAGATCTTCTCTGCTACAAGCTTTGACCCTAAACTTGGATCAGGGTCCAACTTGTGAGACATAAATGCAAGCTTAAACAGATTTCGGATTGCGCCCAATTCAGGCCCATTGGCTGTTTTAAACCAAGACCCTAAGTACCTGTTTGGATGTATGGTGAATTCAGGTTTGGTGAGGTAAAGTATCAAATTAACAGTGAATAAAATATAAGGTGTTATGATGGTGTTTTGCTTTTAGTTGTTTGATATGAAATCTTTTTTACGTTTTGTATAGGAAAGTTGAGTTTTTTTTTGTCTTTTAGTGGAGAAAGGAGGTTGCTTTTTTTACTTTTTTTTTAAATTCCGAGGGAATTTTTAAATTGTGTACTTTTGATATGACCCCTTGTCATTTCTTGTCTGGATTTATTTTACTTCACTTTAACTAAATAAGTGCCAAACACGCCCTAATTATCAAATTGAGTTCAAGGAGTGTTCGTGAGTCAAGTCAATAATCGTGTCCCTCGCATCTACTTAAAATTACACTATTTGAAAAAACTTGTTGAGACAAGGTCTTCTGTCTTCAAAATAATGGAGAGTCTTTGGCTGATGCTATGAGAATGTTACTGTAATAGAATAGGGTATAATCCTGGGCCTAGGGCCAAATTAAGTCTACTGGGATGGGCTGGTGGGGGATACTCTGCAGGGGTCATAAAAATTTTCATACATATGTAGAACAATATATTCTATAATCTTACAATACTCTCAAAATATCAAATTTTATGGGATCAAGATTAAAATGAAAGTATAATTTGTATGAATTAAGCATTCACCTACTTAGGAAGGCAGATAATAGCAAGTGTGATCGAGCAAAGAATAAATGTTCTTAACTTTACCACAGTTAGTAATTGTTTAATGCAAGACTCCTTAGAGCGGACATGATACTAGGTTGTAAACGTGTAAGTTTGGAGGGCCCATTAGCCTGCCATATGCAAAATGGCTAATGGAGTTACCCATCTAAAAATGATTAAAAGCTCCATTAAATGTTGTCACCTACTTGAATTAAACATATTAAGTTGAATTGCGAAAATACAAACGTATTATGCTTCTAAAAATACAGGATTTTGTTATCAATCTCCCCAGCCATCGCATATTATTTCAAATCATCGCACATCATCACAATCTTTTTCAGATAGTGATGTCTTATGTGCATTATCAATCAACCAGTCCACCAGTCAAGATTGTTTCCACCTCTATCTTCATACTGCACAGAGTCCATTTCATCTGATTGAATTGAATGATCTCTTGATAGATTTCAGATAATCTTGATCAAAAGTTAACTTGCTTATTCGTCAACCAGAATTGTGAATACTGTATCTTGTAGGTCTTGTGGGTAGATCTTGTCACCTGTTCACAGCTGGGTAGGTCATGTGGCTTGAGCATGACTGGGTTGGCCGGGTCACATGCTTAATGTTGAGGTGGGTTTCAGGTTTTGGGCTTTTTTTGGTGGGAGAGAGGGTTTAAATAGTACGTGGTCTTTGTCGTGGTGGAAGTAGCAATGAGAAGTGCACCGGATTTTATATACGTACCAGGGGTTAGCAGCAAGCAACACGAGAATTACAAATGGATCGAGCCCCGGATCCTCGACAATCTGGTAACCTGATATTCGTTTGTGTAGTTGCTGGAGTCTTAATTAACTTTCAGGACATATGTTTGTGTAATGCTGAGTTTTGTGTGTAACTTTGTAGATTTGCATTCTATGGTGATACGGAAAAGCGATTAAGATCCCATAGAAAATGGCTTTTTATGATTATAGATTGTCATAATGTGTAAAAGCCTGTACTGTAGAAAAGCAACTGGGAAGAAATGCAAATCCACATTACAAGTAGGCATGTCGATTGAGCATGTTGAAATGGTGCCGGCCCAGCCCAAGCCACCCCAGTCTTTTCTTGTCCGGAAAATGGAGATTTTACTTCACATTCACTTTAATAGTAAATTATCAAGAATTTCTTATAAGAATTTAGTGTGTTGGAGAATACATGACATGATTTTGTAGCTTATCCCCAAACATCTTTAAAAATGCCATATTTCCTAACAATTCATAAAAGAAAGAAGTCAATAATGATTGAACTTATCTTTTGTTAAGGTCAACGTCCACCCTTACTCCGAGAACTTCATTTCAACAAAGGTAAATCCCACCGTTCAGTTGAATGCATAATGGAAATGTGATTAATTACATGTTAGGAATCAATGAACTAACTCGAGACCCCATCACAGGTTCCACTCAGATAAAATTTGGATTGTTCAAGATGAATTCTATACCCTTAAGGAATATATGCTAGAATTTCATTATAATAGGAGTGAGGCCCACCATCTGATCAAGTGCATAAATGATTGAAAATTTCAATTAATCATCATCCACCCCGCCCAAACGAAAATTTTGGGCCCGCCCCCGATACTTCAGATGGCCAGATAGTTTTTTTGTTGAATTGGAAAGTATCTTCAGTGATCAGAAAGGTGTAGCTAGCTTAGCTATAGGTAGAGATGTCAATCGTGTCGTGTCGGCTCCCGACTTGGCTGTGCCATATATGGGCGCCCGGCACAAAAGTCTTCATGGGTCGTGCCGTACCTTTTGTGCCATTGGCTTTGTGTCGTTCTCACCTTTTGGGCTTAAAAAAATAAAAGTCCTATACTAAATTTAAATGTTAAAAGATACACACAAATAAGTGTATAGTACACATATTTTAGTGGTTCGGCCAAACTCAACATACTCCACTAAGAAGAGAACTATTCGAATCTTACCTATTTGAAGGTCTTGCAATAATTCTACCTTCAAAACCTATACATAAACAATATTAAATACCTCATGGCAGGCCGTGCCATGTTGTGCCTCTGTCGAGCATGGCCTTGCCGCAGTCGTGTCAACATGCATGAGACCTCGGGCTAGCACAACCCGTGAGCAAGGGCCGTGTGGTGCCGCATGACCCATTTGACTTCTCTAACTACAGGGATTAAACTTCAGCACTCTGCCATGATTATCATATCTACTCACCTCAAAATCGAACCCCTTAGAAACCGATAGGAATGGAGGCTTGGCAATGCCAAATCCCAGAACAGGTCCCATTAGCCACGGTCTCTTCGTCCGAAAAAAACGATCGACACATGTCCGCTGGTAAAGTTTGAAAAATAAGTTTTAATTTCATACATAAGTTGCCAGATCAGGAAGGATTGTTGGCACGAAAACTGGGTCGTGTAACTTTCCCTTTCAAACTATAAATGAAGATTGACATATGCAATCGAATACGCGTAGAAAATGGACAAAAGACCTAACCCATTGTCCCTTCCCGAACAAAAATGCCCCATGACGATGACCATTTCCACCAAAATCGTGGCTATAACAAATTGACAATGGCTATTGGTAGTTTACTAGTATGAGTTGAGAGACCATGTTAACTGCTAACAGCTACATGTGACCAAAGTACCATTTAAATGGGGTAAGCCACATTACCAGCTAACAGCTAAGCCACACGTTTTATTTGTAATGAATATCATTGAAATGGGCACCATTGTTTTGATGAGTTTCCTCATTCTTCAAATTGGAATGGAGCACCCTTTCAAGGCCATGTGACCAAAGTACCCCCAAAACCTCGGAAATTGTGGAAGAATCAATTGTACTGTTACAAACTTAGTCATTACTCTTCCGAAATTGGCAGCAGGAGCTGTGGCTGTCAATGGCTCAAAGACGAGCAAGCTAGGCACCAAAACTTGGGTTTGTCTCCTTGTTTGTAGCATTTGCTAAGTTCTTGCAGAGAGGAGTTATGAGACCCCACCACAGCGGAAATTGAACTCTGCATTTCGTGAACCCAACCACTTTAACAAATGTGTGGTAAACTGTGAACAGTTTTACCTTACAATGTGAGTCTCGTTTTAGGATGTCCTCCTCTAGTCTGGAGCCTCTAAAAATTTGTATGGTTAAAAATTGCCCTGGTTGGTTAATCTTCACTCCGATTAACATGCGACTAAAATATATAAAGTGTTTTTTACTTGATCCATCCAGTGATGGTCATTTATTTTGAGGACTTGAGGTGTGATTTTGTGCTCCACTGTATACCCTCATGCGTCCTGAATTCATGATTGTGGATCCTGACAATTGTGATCCAGGCGTTCCCATCAATATGCTAGCATTTATTTAAGTAATCGAGGGGCTCATAGAAGTATACATTCATGGGAAACATACCAAACAGGTTTTATAAATGAAGGAGTGCAGTGGAGGTCACGTTTTTCTAAACCGAAACCAACCCCCAAAATAGAAATCCACATGTCTACCAGTAGACCAAATTTGATTCCAAACAAAGGCTGGCTTGGTGTGACGCTTGTTACAGTTGGCCTTTTTGGTTTAGTGGTCCTAAGGTGACAACTTTTGATCAATTCATGTTACAATAGATTTTCTTTTAAATAGTTAATTATCTTTTTTTAATCAATTTATGTTACAATAGATTTCTAGCTCAATCAACTCAGAATTTCTCTAAATCAAAGCCTTATAGGTTAGTGCTCTTATTTTAAATGGCTTGAATAGATGGGTAACAACTTTTGATCTGGCTCACATAGTGATCATCCAACAAACACCCCCCCCCCCCCCCCCCCCCGACCCCAAGCGAATGTCATTGCTCTCCAATCATAAATCATGATGCTTTAGCTCAAAAGGAATTAATGGGACTGACGACATGATTGAGCATTTTGACAGAATTGTGATAACACCAGCCAGCAACGAGTCTAATCACAAATGAGACTCACAACTTTTCAGCTGAAACTTCAGGTTATATGATGGATGCCATTCACCTTGGATAGTCCGGATGCTCTCCATATGGGGCCACGATAAAGCTCCAAAAAAGTGTGGATGTATATATACATCCGGACTATCCAAGGTATGGATGCCATTCACCTTGGATAGTCCGGATGCTCTCCATATGGGGCCACGATAAAGCTCCAAAAAAGTGTGGATATATATATATATATATATATATATATATCACCTTGGATAGTCCGGTTGCTCTCTATATGGGGCCACGATAAAGCTCCAAAAAGGTGTGGATGTATATATTACCTTGGATAGTCCGGATGCTCTCCATATGGGGCCACGATAAAGCTCCAAAAAAGTGTGGATGTCTATATATATATATATATATATATATATATATATATATATAGGGAAGTTTCAACTACATCTATCCCTCATCATAAGGTGAGGGATACTTTTCTTTTTGCACATGAAGACAAGCATCTATTCCTCACCCTATGTACTTGAAAAGTAACTTTTTTACTTGAAAATTTCCAATTATGGAAGTGTCCCTCACCCTATGGTGAGAGATAGATGCACTTGAAACTTCCTCATATATATATATATATATATATATATATGAGAATATTCATATGCATCAATCCTTCATCATAGGGTGAAGGACACTTTCATAAATGAGAATTTTTAAGTACAAGAGTGCATTTTTAAGTACATAGGGTGAGGTACACTTCCTTGTTTTCATGTGCAAAAAGGAAAAATGTCCTCACCCTATGGTGATAGATAGATGCATATGAATGTCCCCCATATATATATATATATATGATAATATTATACAGTTCTCTCACAAAGTTTCTTTGCACCGGGCATATTGTTATATTGATCATATATAAAATATATGAGCAAAATATTATAATAAATTAACGTATTATATATATATGTTAAAACCAAAATATTTCACACAAGAATAATCCAATAGAGTGTTCTATTGGAGAAATTACTTATGAAGAATATGCAATCAGAAAAATTTAAATATACAATTAGAAAAAAATAATTAGTGAATGATTGTGAATGTGATAAATTGAATAAGAAAGCAAAAGAAAAATGGGCAAGGCACACCAATTAAGATGCTTTTTTAAAGACAACAATTTTCCATATGCAGGTGGTTTTAATGAAATATTTGTCCCTAGGATACAATGCCCAACTCTAATTCGAAGTCTGCACACTAGAATCAGAAATATGAAATTGCCCTTAAAATCAAAATAAATAATAAAAGAGAAGAAACTTCTCTTAGATAATGTGCTTCTAAAAATAATGTCTTCTATTCATCTTGAATACAATGAAAAAAAAAAAAAAAAGCCTTCAAATTACCTTAATTTATAATGTTTGAAAGCAATATTGAAATTTGGTCACATCCACTGAAATGGGCTCAAAAGACACATCTCATCTAAAGGGCACAAAACACTTGATTTTGAAAAGATACATTTGATTTAAAAGACACATTTAAATATCTCTTGGAATTTATTTATTAAATCATTGGGTTTTATAAAATATCCAACATGTCCAACTCTTGTTAGAGTGAAATTGAGAAGGATCTCATACAACATGGAGACATTTAGGATCTATTTGTTGTATGGAATTGAATTAGTATAAATCTTAAGAGACATATTTCTAAAAGTGTATTTTTTTTTTTTTTTTTGTGTGTGCTGATGAGGGTATAAATGTGACAAATTGTAAAAAAAAGGAAAAAAATTAAACATCTATAAATAGCTAATAAATAATCTCTCCTCTAATGACCGGAAAAGGAACTAAGAGGAGATGATAAATGAAAATCGGGCCATCATCCTTAATAAATCATTCACGTCTCCTCTTAATACACTTGTATCTCTAATATGACGGATTCTCATAATTGTCTATCGACCATCATGCAATGCAAACACAGACACTTAAATGTTGCACTTTGAGCTGCACCTAAACACGCAAGATTATTTCTCTGAACTAACAATCATTCCTAAGTGGATTTTTAAAATAAAGGCGGGCAAGGTTGTAAAGGGGTTGGATTCAGGCTGGGAATATGGATGTGGATGGAAGCATAGATTGAGTAGAGTTAGGGCTTGAGAGTGGCAATGGGGAGATTTGGACAAAAATGACAATACTTTAAAACATGTTTTAATATCTCGGTCTCAGTCGCGGTATCAGCCGGGCCGAAAAACTGATATGATATTGGTATCGGTCGTGGATATCGGTATGTCGCGGTGTGAATTTTTTTTTAATCCAAAAAAATTCACAAAAATATCCAAAAAATTCAGAATATTAGAAAATGCTGGAAAATAATATTTTTTTTCCATTAGTAGCAATAATAAATTAAAATCTTGGTCACCTTAAGTTATGAGTCATATCTGTGTCGCAGTTTGATGCATTCTCCAGTATTTTATATAATGCAACCATTATTGATACTCATGATCAATTTATTAGTGTAAAATATAAGAAAATAAAGATAACATAATAATTATAGGGGCCAGCTCTCCTAAGCTCAAGCTTAGGATAAGGTAAGCTCAAGTGTGCGATGGAGCCCACCTGGCGACCCACATGGGGATTGGGATGTGGGGGATTTCAAGGACTCCCTAAGATCCTCCTCTATGCAAAAAATCGGCCCCAATCATGATTTCTATCATCTCCATATAAGCCTAAAAGTTTAATAGTCAACAGTCCATTCGGATCGATACATAGTCGATTCAACGGTTTAGTAAATTCGGATCTAACCAAAAGTTGATGGACATTTGCAATTTAGGGGGGTCATATGCTTGGTCCATTTGGATGGACCAAAAGTGGGCCCCATAAGCATGAGCTTACGAAATTTTCTCATAAGCTTGAGCTTAGGAGAGCCTTTCTCAATAATTATATATACATTATTAATAAGCTATTAGTATTTACTATTTAGTATCATAAATACTCCAACATTTTTTTTTTAAAGTAGAAGATTTAGAAAAAAAAAATCATTTTTCTACACCTAAAATCATGTTTATAAGTAGATATAGCATGAAAGTGTGTAGATCTAAGTAAATAACACAACACAAACCCAAAAATGACATGCCAATGATCGTTTCATTCATTTTTATGTTTTATCTAAAAATAAAAAATAAAAAACACATAATAGTAAAAATAAGGGAGTTAATTTGATTTTTACTTACTAAATAAAATGATTTCTTCAAGAAATAATGTTGGAAGTTGGAAATATATAAGAGAATGAGCTATGGAGATATGGTTGCTCTAAGGACATGAGGGAAGAGGAGAAGAAAATAGAAAAATAGGGAAAAAGTTACAAAAAATCAAAGTTTTTGAACGTTACTCCATCTCGGCTGATATTTTCAAAATATCTGCCCAGATATCTGTAATATCGGCCGAGATGTCGATTAAACCGATATTTTGACCATATCGGTCGATACGGCTGCGATTTTAAATCATGCTTCAAAGAGCATTAAATCGGGGGTACCATTTTGGCTAAAATTGTCGAAATTTTTTCGTTTCGGTTAAGTGTTTGAAACCAAATCTCAGTTAAAATTTTTCAATTTGAATTTCGGTCAATCTCGGCTGAAATTCAAGATTTCGGCTGAAATAGTATTTTACATAATTAATTTGTTTACTTTTTATACACATATATTTTTTATTTCTTATATTTTCCCAAAATGTAATTCCAAAAATTTTAACTAGAATGGATTAAATATATTTTTATTATTTAATTTTTTATTTTTTATTTTTCTACATATATGTATATATATTATTTTTATATTTCTCCTGAAATGTAATTCCGAAAAGTTTCGCCAAAATTTCAAATCAGTTGAAACTTTTCATTTTGTAGGCTAGACCAAAATGGGGTCCGAAACGATATTGACAATTATGGTTAAGAGAGAGATAGTATGTGCACGTGTTAGTTGTAAGTCTTTGGCAAATGGACTTATGGCTGGTTATATGCCCACGGGTTTGAACCTATATGGATTTGGAACTAGACCCCATTTATTTTTTAAGTCAGAAGTAGGTTTTACCCAAATTTGATTACCATTGGAATTTAAATTAGATTCCAAAACCTATTTTTTATTTTAGTTCCATAGATTTAAAACGGTATGAATCCTAAACTAGACGCCATTTATTTCCAAGGTCAACATAAATACGTTTGGATACATATCTTATTAGCAATGGAACTTAAGTGCACCCTAAATTTGGTTTGAATCTAAGTGCACAGAGCGCGGAGTGAGAGCGCTGAAGCACTAAATTTTGTAATAATTATATGTCCAGAGCACCTCTAGAGCGCCTATATAACATAGTATTTGTGAGTTTATCAATAATTAACTAATGGAGACAAATATATTTTATCCATATATTTAAGTATTAAAAATGGAGGAAAAAAAACTTGACTTTACAATTTGATTATATAAAATAGACGATAATTAATAAGTCAGAAGAAGTTTCTTCATTCGAAAAATAAATATAATACTTATAGAAAAAAAAATACACATAAACCAAATATTCCATTCGATTTGTTTCATATTCTGTCCATCCACCCTCAGAGGATGGTCGAACCTCACTGCAATTACGGTTCTGCTCTGAAAACATAGATGTGCGTTTTTATAGCTGACCGAAAAGGCTGATGTGGGGGTGGGTACTTAGGTCTGAACCGTATTTTTCAAGTTGAGTACTCTAGTCTCTATGTAATCGGTTAATTAGATATCCGCTTGCAACCTTTTGACTGTGACTATATATTGATTGGTAGATCTTGACCGATGAGCACGGTCTACAAGTAAACCATAGCATGAGACTGCCAAATACAAAATCTAAATTGTGGTAACGCGAGAGAAGAGAAGAGTGAAATGGGTGGTTGGTATATGTTGCTTCATGTCGTTGTCCTATGGCTAACAACAGCAGTGGCATCAGATCCGAAGCCGAATTGCCAAAAGAAATGCGGTGACATTAACATTTCATACCCCTTCGGCATCGGAAATGGCTGTAGCATGGATGGATTGTGGTTCAATCTAACCTGCAACGAGACTTATGATCCTCCAAAACTATTTATGATCGGATATGAGGTTCTTGAAATATCTGTACAACAAGGCCAAGCCAGAGTTAACTCCTTTGTTGCTTCGGATTGTTACAACAGCTCAGGCCCCATGGTCGGATACTCGTCGCAGATGTCTTTAGCTGAAAGCGGGCCATTCACCTTCTCAAACACCCGCAACAGGTTCACGGCACTGGGTTGCGACACCGTGGCCTTCGTAACAGGTTACCTTTTTTATTCCAATTCCAACTATACCAGCGGATGTACGTCTTCTTGTTGGGACGGGGAGACCGTGACCAATGGGACCTGTTCAGGGATTGGGTGCTGCCAGACTTCCATTCCTATCGGTGCCAAGGTGTTCGAAATACAAGTGAAGAGCTCCTACAATCATAGCATAGTGTTGAGTTTTAATCCCTGTAGCTACGCCTTTCTGATCGCTGATGATGCCTTCGAATTCAATATAAACGATCTGGCCATCAACGGTACTTATGGAGACGGAGAAGGCAAACAAGTACCTGTGGTGCTTGATTGGGCGATTGGGAATGAGACGTGTGAGTTGGCCCAGAGAAATTCGAGTGCTTACGCTTGTAAGAGTGAGAAAAGCACTTGCTACAATTCAACTAATGGTCCTGGATATCGCTGCAATTGCTCTCACGGGTACGAAGGAAACCCTTACCTAGAAAGAGGATGTCAAGGTACTATTTCTTTTACTTCTTTTTAGAAGTACTTCATTCTATGAAGAATATTTTTGAAAATATTAATATTTTATAATTTCTTTTTTTTAATAAGGCTCAAGTTTTAGACACTTTTTAAATGAGATCAACAAATAAAGTTTAGATCTCAAATCAAGTTTTCCATTTTCATTTCAAATTAGGACAGGAGGTGAGATTTGGGCTCTTTCGGTAATATCTAGAGTTTCTTTATTTTACTTTTAAGACTTTTTTCCCAATTTTTCGGAAACACCCATAAATCGGAGGGTATGCCAATCCTTTTGGAGTAGACTAATCCCTCCGAGTTCAGAGGGAAGTCGAGTAAACTCTCCTGCACCCTTTAGTATTGAGAGTTTCATATGTGGCGTCCTTGTAGGGGCCATGGAAGCAGTGGAGAGAAGGGGTCAAAAGGCCTTAATGGAACCCACTTGTGTATAAAAGTCAAGTTCATCGGATCATCCTAACCCCTTGAAATATAGCCACCAAATTTTAACAGGTCTAAAAGACCTCATTTTCTTTTATGGTTTTAATCCAACGGTCAAATTCATTAGATGGATGTGAAAATCCTAGAGCCTATGGCATTCATGTATTTTTTTTTTTTTTTCTTTTTTTGTGGGGTGGGGGTTTTGATGGATCAAATGGACCCTAGGTGAGTTCACACAACCGGTCTCAAGCCCTCACCACGTGGTCCAGTTTACAGGAGAGGGTTTCTCATCAAATGAACAATGTGTAGCATTCTAATTAGAGTGATACTTGGGTCAATTGTTGAGGCTCCACAAGGAGTGTGAAAGGTTTTTGGGAAGAAGGGCTACTGGCATTCTGGGTATTTCAAAAAAAAGGGGAAAAAGTCGGAAGAAAAACCCCATCTCACTGGAAAAGTCTAAATCTCATCGACCTATTTTGAGATTTGAAAGGAAACTAGAAAACTTTAGCCCTATTTTGAGATTTTTCCTTATTATATCTATAAAATTCAGTTTAAAAATAATATTTTTAGCGGAGAATAGGTGTCTATGATAAAAAAAAAAAATGAGAAAGATAATATACATATATTTTTTTTATAGAGACCTAATTGCTTAAAAAAATACTTTGAAGTTTTATTTGAATACAAGAATATATTGTAATTCTTTCGTAATTTAACTTTTGGATATAATTATAACCTTTTACTTTTAGTTGATTTTAGATTTTATTTATTTTTTCTTTAAAGAAGATTTTGATTTACAAAGAAAAATTTCTTCTCAATCTTAAAGTTCAAATTCTTCTCTAAAAATAAATTTTGTCCTACTAGGAGATTTACTATATACAAAGAAAGACTTTTTCTTAGTAATGAGCTGCAACTTCTGAATGCATTTTATGATTAATTTAGAAAATATTTAAAAATGTGATAGGTCCACTGTGTAGTCCAGAGGGGGCGTGAATTTTCTTCCCACCTTGTTTTCAACACCTCTACATTTACATTTACCCGGGAAATTTAGCCTTGTTCCTATCTTTTTATAATTTTTCTTGTTCAAAAAACTAAAAAAGAGAGTTACAAAGATTATTACTTTTCTTCTCCAAAAGGAACCCAAACTAGAAAAGGCAGATTTCTCTAGACAAAGTTTTATCTGCAGATTATTTTTTATTTTTTATTATCCTTTCAATGCATTCCCAAGATGTATTGGAATAGGGATGAAATTGTTGTGGAGTGGGCCCCAACCATAGGGGAGTATTGAAAATTATTTATACCGCCTCTGCTAAAGCCTCGACGTATTAGTATATATGAATGGTTAGTTAATGAAATTTAATAGAAATAGTATCCCTAAATACCCTTAGGTCGAATTCAGGTTTAAAAGAAACCCAACAAATCTGAGTTTGGATCCATGGATTTCAAATCTAAGAAAAAGAGTGTCTCATGTGACAATCATATAGTTTTACATATGCATTGATGTGCATTAAGTATATTATATCAATGTATGAGTCGATAATATTAGTAATCGGGACTTTGACACCGAGGTTCACACCCTTAATTTAGGTGGTCTAGTAGTTTGAGGTTGGGGATTTCAATTTCCTGTATGGGTATTAATAGGGTCGTCTGAAGGGTCCTTATAACTAATGAGTTTGCGTCCTTATAACTAAGGATCCGACCCAAACCCAATCCGTTTATATCCCTAACTGGGATAATGTTCTCACTGGCTTTGTATGCAGATATTGATGAGATTGACACCCTAAAATTTGGGTCTAGTAGTTTGAGGTTGGGGACTTCCTTTCCCTGAATGGGTATTAATGGGTCTTCAGAAGGGTCCTTATCACTAATTAGTTTGGTGGTACAGTTTATAAAGGAATTTTATCCGATAACACAATAGTTGCAATCAAGAAGTCCCAAAGAGTGAATGAGACCCAAAAAGAGCAGTTCATAAATGAGGTATTCATCTTGTCTCAAATAAATCACAGAAATGTGGTGAAGCTCTTAGGATGTTGTTTGGAAAATGAAGTCCCATTGTTGGTGTATGAATTCATCTCTAATGGGACCCTTTTCCATCACATCCATGATGAAACACGTTTATCTTCCTTGTCTCTAGGGGACCGTTTAAGAATTGCATCGGAGACGGCTGGAGCACTTGATTATTTACATTCTTCAGCTTCCATACCTATATTTCATAGAGATGTTAAGTCCACTAACATTCTCTTAGAGAGTAATCTTACAGCCAAAGTATCTGATTTTGGAGCATCAAGACTAGTGCCCTTGGACCAAACTCATATTACTACACTAGTACAAGGGACCTTAGGTTACTTGGATCCAGAATACTTGCAAACAGGCCGATTGACTGAGAAGAGCGATGTTTATAGCTTTGGGGTGGTTCTTGTAGAGCTGTTAACAGGAGAGAAGCCTATTTCCACGAACAGGTCTGAAGAAGAGAGAAGTTTGTCAATGTATTTCATTTCATTGATGAAAGAGAATCATCTGTTTGGAATTCTGGAGAATCGCGTAAAGGATGAGGGTCGTGTAGAGCAGTTGCTGGCTGTTGCACAACTCGCAAAGAGATGCTTGGAAGTTAAAGGTGAAGAAAGGCCTACCATGAAGGAAGTGGCACTGGAGCTGGAAGGGTTGAGAAGGTCTGTGGAACATACTTGGGTCCAAAGCAACAACAAAGAAACAGAAAGCTTACTTGGTGAACTGGAGACTCGAAGCCGCGGCAATGGCAATGCAGCTGAGCAAGAGAGTTTGAACAACTACAGCATATCATCATTGGACATTGGACGGTGACGATCTAATTCCTCATCCTCATCATCACTCTAAACTCCGAGTATTTGCACCTTGAAAAACATGAAATGGCAGAAAACAAAAAATGGAGTCAACACAGCCCATTTTTGTGAACTGGTTTTAAGTCTTTTCGTTGATGGTAGCTATGTCATGGGTGTAATTCCTAGTGCTTCATGCATTTTGAAATTATCAGATGTTTAAAATTGTCCACTGTAGAAAGTACGTTCAGGTCCTGTTTGCTTCATCTAATTTAATTTTTAGAAATTCCGTGACTTGTATTTTTATATATTGTTGAACTTAATAACAAAAAGGTAAATATCCAAAAATGATCATCAAATAATCTCCCTTTTATTTGAAAGAATCAAGGGGGAGATGAGAAATCAATACCCAGCTATCATACCAATAAATCAATTCCTATGAAAGACAGGTTTCCCTTAGTAGTGAAAAATTCAGGTTCAAAACTCCCAGTCATCGCCGGACGTTTTAACGCCCCTGGAGAGAGGAATTGCCAGTTCCAACCCAAGTTTTGAGATCATTGGAGGTTGACCTGGTGGGATTTCAAGGTTTTTTCAATGGATCTAGATCCTTTACACTATCTGCAGCTCCAAGGTCCCTCCTCTGTTTCAAGTTACGATGCATGGTAGTGTTTGTACAGCCCACTGATCGTATCATTTACAAGATGACTTTAGGATTTGGCCATTTGAAAAAACTCATGATTGCTAAATGTTGCCGGCTATTGATCCATTTATTCGATCTAACATTAGCCAAATGCAAGGTCTATTAGGCTTGTAGGGCACACATAAGATGCTTTGTAAAACGGTATTTTACACGAAGAGAGAGAGAGAGAGAGAGAGAGAGAGAGAGGCCATTCTTCTCCTTATTTCTGTGTGTGGGTGACCATTGGACCCCAACAACAACGAATAAGAGCAAGATTTTAAGTTCAGAGAAACACATTGTTTTCCAGTATGGGAGTTGTCGAGATATTATTCAAAATCCGTCATAAAACAATAAGCTTTTTAAATAATAACATAATGAAAAAATATATAAAAAATCCAAATATAATTCTAAATAACTATTACATACTTGTTCAGAGTTTTTCACTTTAACCTTTTGCAAAATGCATAAAACATGTGATTAAAATGTCCAAAATCAAGAAATTGAATTCGTATTTTATGCACCATAAATTTGATCATGCATGGATCCTCCTCATCTTGAAGTAAAATTTGGTTCAATGCTAATAAAGACAAAGTTATTTATTTTGAGCTGTTTGAATTTATTAAGTGGGTTGTATGAATTTATTAAGTGGGCTCCTCCTAATGAGTTATATGGTTGTTTTCATAGAATTCTCTGAGGTGAAACTGGATTCTTTTAGTTGGTAAATCCACTCTTGTTAGAGTCAATGCATGTAAGGTGATTAGTTCACTTAATAAGTCATGTATAACCTCATCATTAGCTGATATTGGTCCTGCTTTGGTTTTGGACACAATACTGGACTTTGAATTGCATATAGATGCACTGGCACTGGAATTGAGAAACTAAGGAGCCGTTTGTTTGCATGGAGATTCATGGACAAATGGACACCAGCAAAAGATCATTAAGGGCGTGTTTGGATGTGTGGTGAGGTGAGGTGAGGTGAGGTAAAAGCCTCCATTATCAAGACAAGAAAAGACAATAGGTCATATTAAGAGTACATAATTTTAAAATTCCCTCTGTCTTTTTCAAAAAAAGTAAAAAAAACATCTTTTCTCTACTAAAAGACAAAAAAGCTTCATTTTTCTTTATAAAAAGTCAAAAAGATTATATATCAAACGACCAAAAACAAAACACCATCATAACACCTTATATTTTATTATCTTTTAATTTCATGCTTCACCTCACCATATTTTACCGTACATCCAAAGAGGCCCTAAAGAATTAAAGGGGTAAAGTAGAGAAGGCAGATATATAGATGCGACATTGACAACGGTAGGACTTTAATTACTATAGTGATGAAGGACTTCATTGTTTTTGGAAACTCAACTTTTTTTCCTTTGTTTTCAGCCACTTTAGAAGTACAATGGTTCCAGGCCTTCCATATATTTATTTTGTCCCTAAGAAAGCAATAAAGAAGACAAGACACAGTGCTGTGTTGGGTTTTGGTGGTTGTCATGGAAATTTATGCCATGTGTATTTCGTGCAAGGTCTAGAGTCGATAAAAGGCCCATCGTCACCAAATCTGAATTTATCATGACATTTTCCTCATGTCTTCAATAATTGATCAGCCTGGATGCTAAGCCTAAATCCCATTTAAGTGGGATTTTTGTGACAGTTGACTCTAAATAGGGAAAATAATAGGCTCACTATAATGAGTCTATATGAGAAACAGACAAGAATTTTATAGCTGAACCCAATATAATTGGGACAAAATTTTGGTAATGACGTCAAGTCCGTTAAACTCAAGTGTCATAGATCAAAAGAACATGATGATCTAATTAGGTTGTTATTGTGTATAACCCTAGGTTACATTCACATCTTTTGATCCCTCACCTCCCCCCAATCAGCATGGGCCGAGGTGGCCCCACGAGGCGGTGCTCACAATATATAGGTGCTCAGGGTGACCCTATTATAACTTCTCCAATTTTTACTATCAACCCTAGCCCTCAATGAAGGAGAAGGGTTGCGTTAAGTAGATGGGAGCGAGTGTAAAAGTTATTACAACTCATACATTGGATTCTTATAAAATAGCAAATCCTAAACTGGGACACGGCTTTGATGATATATATATATATATATATATAAATACTGTCTTTTTCTTAGCACATGATCAATCTACTCCCTTACACTTACACTTACTACGCAAACCCCCTACCCTAATAAAGAAGTAGCATAAGCACGAATTCAATATTCTTCATATTGTTGGTCATTATTGGATTAAAATCAAATAAAATAATAACTTCCAAAACTATTAAACCTGGAATCATAGTAAGAACAGAGAGATGATCTAATGGGTTGATATTTTTTAAACCTTTCAGTCCTCATTTAGTTCTTTCCATTCCCCACAAGATGGTGCTCGCGTAAAGTGGTTATGGATGGTGCTCCCGTGAGGGTGTTGTCAATGCTTGGTGTAACCACTGAAAGAAATAAATAAATCACACATAAGGTGGTTTTCTGCTCCCTTCTTCTCTGTTTTTTCCTTGAATTCCTTACCAACTCTCTCTGTTGCCTCCAAGTCCCTCCTTCTACAAATAAACAAAGAAAAAAAAAAAAAACCCACCTCCATCGTCATCTTCTTCAAACCGACACGAGCGGTGTGGAGATGGAGCTTCCACGTCACCTTTCTTGTTTCTTTAATCCTTTCCTTCGGCTGACTTGACAGGAGCCAGATAGATCACCTTCTCTCAAACTGCTTGATGAAGGGATGAGACGAGACACTGTTGCTCTACTCCCCACCACTATCTATTAAACAGACCTATCTCATGGAACTACGGAAGAGTTTGGGGGCTTTGGGGGCTTTACTAAGTAAAGTCAAGTAAGGTAAAGTTTCAATTTCTATATAAATTTTTTTATAAAAATACTTTAATTCAAAAATTTTCACCATATTTAAAAAATAAATAAAAAGGTAACCTCATTTCTCTATTAAAAGATAAAAAAAGATTCACTTTTCAATAAAAAAAAGTCAAAAAGATTCAATCACAAACAACTAAAAATAAAATACCATCATAACCTACTTATATTTTATTATTTCCTTAAAATAACATTTACTCCACTCAATTCCACTAGTAAATTAAGCCCCCAAATAGGGCGTGAATGATTTTTTTGTACCCATCAAGATGCACACAGTGAGTCAAAGTCGAGTAAATTAATTAAGCATTAATATATCTAAATTGTTGTGAAGTGAGTGTGATATATGAGATGGTCCTTGAGTCATGTATCGGTTTTTCATTTTTTATAGTGTCAGTTAAGTTGAGTAGTATGAGTACAGAAGGAACGAGTGAAATATCTTTGGCCTTCCTTCATTTTGAGCATCAGTGTGTGGGGCGTGTGATTTAAGTTCAACGGTGGGGTCAAACATCATTATTTCGATTCTGTTTCTTAGAATAAAATTGTTATAGTGTGATTAAATAAGTGTGTGCCCCATATACTTATGGGATCAGTTTCCTATAATATTGTCAAACAAGTTCCGCAAGGCAATGCTTAATCACAATTTGTTCTCAGCACAACCAGATTTCGAAATAAAACTGGAAATAACATAGGAGCGATGCCAAACGGGCCTTTTCATGTACATTCCAAGGGATCTATCCAGGAGTCCTCAAGTTAAAATCATCACTCCTGACCCCTAGTCCAACATAGCAATAAAAATAAATAAAAAAATAACACATAAATGTGTATGAGCACAAATTGAAATTCTTATCAATTTAGATACGAGTGTTACAACTGTGTTATATGAAGCCGATATTATGTGCCAGTTTCTAAAAGCTTATCACTCGCGGCCAATTTTAATATATGACCTGTAATGTGAGGACCACAACTCAGCAATGTCTCAAACATGCACTCTGCTGTTACTGTTATGGTTGAAACTGGATCCTTGTTAGAATCATGATAAATTTGGTGATGCTATTTAGTGGGCCTTTGAAACTTGATGTTCAAATATATGACTCCCAGTAATATTTTGAACGGTTCAGACTGCAGACATCACCAAATTCCCAATAATTTCTAGAATGAGACAATCTTTACTTATTCCAGTTGGTATCGACCTTGAAACAGTTAGTAGGTTTGCCAATTTGTGGCCCCAAGACCACAACGTTTCTTTTTGTTTTTCCTTCTGTTCCTCTAGGTTTTATTGAAAACTAATGCAACTGAAAGAGACGTGATAGACTTTAAAGCAAATGACAATATTTACAGACGACCACGCTGATAGGGTCTTTGGCGACGACTTACTAGTTCAAGTCATGTGCAAGGGGTCATATAATATGTTGGTTGGGAAATAATCAATTCTAGCCTTCAATCACTGCAACAAGCGGATTTGAATTAAGTAGGACCTTTCATTTGCATCAATTAATATCGAGTCGTTTTATATCGGTAGCATGATTTCAAATGCAGTGAAGATTTCCCTCGCAGTGACCGTGAGTGGACCGATCGCAATCCGCCGCATCACCGCGGGCAGCCTGACATGCACGCGGGTAGCTTGCCATACGTCCGAATTGGGGCTGCCCACGGTGACCGCGTGGTCCACCTACGATCACCATGGGAGAAATGCTCAGATGATCCCGATTATGCTAGCATTGGTTGTTGGGTGGTCATTACTAAAATCAGCCGTAACTATCTTTAGGACTAGAAGGCTTGAATGATGCATTTAGACACGAAGTTTAGGTAACGGACATGGACCTTAAATGGTTTTACCCGGCAAATCCATGACTATATATTTCCATTACTTTGAACAAATCAAATAAGGACAATAATAAATCTATGGCCAACAACCCCAATCTCTTGTTACTTTAAAACACATAATCGACCAATAATTAAACAAGAAAAGAAAATAAAAAAACGAGAGAGAAATGCCTTCTATTGTGTGGCTTCAGCTCAATATATTGCTGACAGCAGCATCCGATACGAAGCCCGATCAAATAAGGGGGGAATAAATCTATGACTAACGTCGCGATTTGCTAATCTCTTCTTACTTTAACGCATCCAAAGGTAATCAACCCCACCACTGTGAGAGAGAGAGAGAGATGTCTTCGATTTTCTTGCTCCAGCTTATATTGCTAGCAGCAGCATCCTCAGCATCGGATACGAAACCCGGTTGCCCCGACACATGCGGTAACGTTACGGTTCCATACCCATTTGGCATCAAAGATGGCTGCAGCATCGATGAAGACTGGTTCTATCTAACCTGCAACTATTCATACACTCCTCCAAAACTCCTCCTTGGTAGCTACGAGGTTGTAAACATAACGTTACAAGGCCAACTGGAAGTGAACAATTTTATCAGTTCGGACTGTAACGACGAATCAGGCTCACTCTACTCCTCCTCATGGTGGATGACTCTGAACAGAAACGCCCCATTCACCTTCTCATACACCCGAAACAAATTCACTGCAATCGGGTGCGACACCATAGCGCTCATAACGGGCTCTTCGGGCCGAAACTTTACGAGTGGGTGTGTGTCGTTCTGTTCGGATGATGGAAGTGTGACGAACAACTCGTGCTCTGGAATTGGGTGTTGCCAGACACCTATTCCAATGGGTGCAAAGATGTTTGAGGTGAAAGTTAGGAGCTCCAAAAACCATAGTGAAGTGTTGGGTTTTAATCCGTGCAGCTTTGCGTTTTTGATCGATCAGGAGAAGTTTAAGTTCAGTGTGACGGATCTGTCGAGGACGAGTAGCTATAATAAAACTACGCTAGTTCCTGTGGTGATTGATTGGGCGATTGGGAACGGGACGTGCGAATCTGCGAGGAGAGATGCGGCGACTTTTGCATGTGTGAGCGAGAATAGCAACTGCTCCGATTCGAGTGACGGTCCTGGGTATCGATGCAGTTGCTCTCAAGGTTATAGAGGAAATCCATATTTAAAAGGAGGATGCAAAGGTTATGTAAATGTTCATGTTATGGAGATTGGCTTCTTTCTCTGTTTTTTTTTTTTTTTTATGGTCCTCTAATAATTGGGAAGCATCTTTCCAAATAGAACGAACATGTGGCAGTTGCTTTTTTGCCCACCGGCCTATCATATAAATTCATAAGCATCTAATGAGCCAGGCTCGTCATACTCTAGTTATAGAAAAAAAAAAGATTTTCTCTTCTAACAATAAGACTCAACCACAGCAAGTTAAGGCATAACATTATTTCCAACTTCTTCATCTAAAATATAGAAAGCAAGAGATTTACAATATCTTGCTAACAAAGCCTAATAATAGAGTTAAGCTTAGTATTAAGAAATAAAGAAGTACAATGTAGCATTTTGGAAGAAAAAAAAAAAGAAAGAAAAGAAGCCTGCTATTACTTCTCTTATTTTCTCTCCTATCATGTCTAAAAGAATCTCCCGAAAAAGAGAGCGTATACAAAAGTAGTTAAATGGCTCGTTTTATATTTCGTTGCCTACAGCTAGACATTGCATTTCATTGGCTTTTTCAAAGGGGGCAATTTGATAATTTATATATAGATATATATATATATATATATATATATATACATTCTCATTTTTATATTAAAATTAATTTGTGTTTATGATGTTAATGCAGATATTGACGAGTGCGAGGAAAATACTTATGATTGTAGAGGAGGGAAATGTAAGAATACAGAGGGAAGCTATTCTTGCACATCTGACAACAAGCTACTTAAGGTCATTTTAGGTAATTTTCTTTTTGGACTGAGCATCAGCCACATATGCACATGCGAACATATAGCTTGTGTGAAGGATTTAACCCCAACTTGCATAAAACTCTCACTAGCCTGTTTACCCTGATGAAGAATAGGGCACTTGGAGTTTCTATTGGCCTTGAAATGCAAGAAAATAAATGCCCACTATACTGGAGTAAGCCTCCTGTATTTATTTGGGATAAAATGTTCTCATACAAGCAACTGGAATTGAAGTAGCGTTAATCAATGAAGCCCTTTGATACTCTTTGCATGCCATGGCCTATCATCTAGTTCAATTTAAAATCAAAGGATAGGATAATCTGGTGTTGCTGATTTTTGGAGCCTTCTTAATTATGACGGGACCTTTCCATTTACCTAGTGGCGGACTTAAGTGTAACCACGGAGGTGTGACCGCACTAGCGAGATTTGAGAAAGTCCTTAAAATTCTATTTTATTATTTGCTTTCTTAATTAACTTCACCATTACCTGCGCCAACCAGATGAAAATCATGGGTCCGTCATTGCATTTTCCCTCATCCTATTCACAAACATTCATCTAAGTAGATTTATGAGCTGGACTGCAAATAAGCTATATGTAGTCTGCCTGTTGGAGAACATCTCCTTTAATTGGGAGGGCTCCACATTATTCAATCCTAGTTGTTCTGAAATAAATCATCATCATCTTTGTCGTCATCATCATCGTAATCATTATAGCATGCATTTTATAGTTAAAATCATGTTTTAGTAATTTAGAAGTCCATTTGTAAAGACATGTAACTACAATATTTTGACATTGCACCTCAAACTTACCCAGACTGTCGGAATATTGATCATATGTTGATGATTACTCCACAAACTTCATGCATTTTATAGTTAAAATCATGTTTTAGTAATAGTAGTCCATTTGAAAAGACATGTAACTACAATATTTTGACATTGCACCAATCAAACTTACCCAGACTGTCGGAATATTGATCATATGCTTGATGATTACTCCACAAACTTCTTCCAAAAGCAAACGAAAACCAATGAAGTGCAAAATACACAATCAATCGAACATGTCCTATAGCAACTGAAAACCAAACTAGCTAATAGATTCATTTTTACTTTTATTATTTAATTTTTTTGTGGGGACATGGGGAGGGTAGTTCTGTTAGATTTTCAAATGCAAGGATCCTAGGAGTAATTTTTGCCATGAAGAACAGTGCCTTATCGTTGTGGCTTGTGCTAAAAACTGATATGATTTTTATCTCCAAAATTTTTTAATACCCCTCTTTCTTTAGGAAATTCTATAATTTTTCTACACATGGACCCCCAAAAAAATTTTAAAAAAAAAGCTACTATATAATTTAAAAACTACATGCATTTTTCATGTGAGCCCCCAAGAATTTTAGCACGCCATAATAAACAAATGTGATTGACAATTTTTATCCTTCTTTCAAAAGGTGGGGGGTAGCATGGAAGTCTACTTTATTCTGCACTCAATAACCATTGACTAAACATATAAAATGAGAGGAAACATAAAAAAATTGTGATTATAATAGTAGGGAATATTAGAGTAAAATGAGAGGAAAGCTGCAAGGTGTGGTTTGGCTTTTGCCCACTTGACCAAACTAAATCAACAACAGATTGACTAGCGAAATCACCTCCAATATACAATTAGTCCAAATGCTTATTGTGTGGGGAGGAATTCCTAATCGTCCCAGAGCAGTTTAACTAATTTCCTTATCTCCAGTCCGGCTGAGCGCATCCCGGCCGTGGCATTGGAGCGCCAGTCGTGGTGCGGTTGATGGCCTCAGTCCGGCTGAGGCCGTCATCCACTAAACCCGGCCCCGACACGCATCCCGGTTGCGACTAGGGAGACTGCCAGCCGAGGCGCGTGTTTAAAATATCTCCTGCCTCCAGGCGCACAGTGACAAGACAGACGTCATCCTGGCCGTCCAACCCTCTGACAGGGCAGCATCCAACGGCCACACCCCCATCGGGGGAGGCCCCAGAAAGGATCCAGTGAGATCTTCGCCTGCCATAGAGTCCAATCCGATCAGGCCCAATATGACTGGCATTTAATGCTGTGCGGGCTGATCGGACTGGCAATAAATGCGATGTGGGCTGTGATGGACTTCCATTTATTATTTTGTGAGCTGATGATCTCAGCAGCCAGATCATCAAGCCCATGACAAAGTCCTCGGTAACACTCATATATAAGGAAGAGATAGCATCTGAACAAGGTATGCAAAAAAGAATACATCTTGATACTGCCTCTCTTCTTCTCCATCCAAAATCCAGTACCGCCACTAACTGAGGCATCGGAGAGCCCTGTGCTGCCACAGCCAGGGTCCTTTGACCTTTTCTCTCTTTTCTTTCAGGTGTCTCCGAACCACTATCAGTCAGCTCTCGACGGTCATTTGGTTAAGTCCTTTAAGGCACCCTCTTATCTTGTGAGTTACCGTTTTTGCACTTACAATTGGCGCCGTCTGTGGGAAGAACGTGATTGTCAATCTTCCTTCATACTATGGCTGAGAGAGCTGCAAAAGATGGAAAAGTGCCCGAGACAGGCCCTGCAGGGACCATAGCGAACCCTTTCCGAGAGTCTTTGAGGTCCACTCCTGTCTATCTGCGGGGGTATCAGCCCCATCCAGAGTCATACCCGGAGACGGTGGTGACCCCTCTCCAGCCTCCTAGGAGGAGGGACCTCACCCTTCACCAGACTCGACGTAAGTCCCCGGTCTTGTTGGATCGTCGGAGAAATAGCGAGGTTCGCAGCTCTGATGAGGAATTCGACCCTACTTACGAGGAGATACAGGCGCAGAATGCTACTATCCGGGAGAAGGATGCCCTTATTAGACGCCTCCAACGACAGCTCAGGGAGACAGCTGAGGCAGCTGACACCGCCAGACAGCGTCTGCAGCGATCTGGCGGAGGAGGTTCTTCTCGCCATCAGCAGACCACCCCTTCTCAAAGGGACCTTAGGTTTCATCTGAACGAAAGAAGACGCAGTCGAGCTAATGACGAAGCCTCCAGCAGTAACCGCAGCCTTTCAAGGAAACGGTCAGAAGACATCCCCGAGGTCCGTAATGATGCTCAGGGATGGCTTGAGGAACAGATTCAGCAAGCAGTTAAGCGGAACCTGGAAGTGGCCGGCCTCACCCGAAGTCATCAGGACGCTGGCGCGTTCGCCGACCTCGGCACGTCGCCTTTCACTAGCGACATTAGGGATCACCCCCTACCGAGGAAGTTCACTGTCCCAAGGTTCGCCACCTACGAAGGGGCTTCGGATCCAGCTGCGCATCTGCGACATTTCTCGCAGAGGATGTCTGTCTGGGGAGATGAAGGCCATTTGAATTGCAAGGTTTTCTCGTCCAGCCTGGGCGAACTCCCCTTGAAATGGTTCTGCGGTCTCCCAGAAAACTCCATCTCAACCTGGCAGCAGCTTCAGCATTCCTTCATAAAGAAGTTCCAGGCTTACAGAGCTATCCCTAAGACGGACGCCGATATAATGGCCCTAAGGATGAAGCAGCACGAGAATGTCACTCAGTTCGCCAAGCGGTTCTGGACGGTCTACAGCCAGATCGATGGCTCCAAAGACGAAGTGGCAATCTTTGCGTTCCAGAACGCCTTGCTGCCTGATAATGATCTTCGGAAGGACCTGGCTGGCAATCCTGTGGCCTCTATCTCGGCGCTAATGGCCAGGGTGAACCGTTTCATAGCTCAAGAGGATGACCAGCTCAGAGCCAGGGAAAGCTTTCACGTCAGCCGAAGAGATCGGAACGGGAAGTCTTCAACGAAGGAAGATCGGTCGTCCAGGAGAGAGGAACCAAGCCGCCATAGGGCCTCGACTAGCTCGGCAAGGGCTTCTACACCCGCCTACAGAAACAACAAAAAGCTCAGACTGTCTTCCGATCCCTACAAGGCTGTTGATACCATATTTAAGGAGCCTATTCACAAGATCATGACTAAAATCAAATCCAGGCCGTATTTCAGCTGGTCGCCGCCCATGAGGAGCGATTCGGCCAACCGCGACCAGAGTAGATTCTGTGCTTATCATAGACAGAATGGCCACAATACCGAGGAGTGCAGAATCCTCAGGTCTCACTTAGAGAAACTTGTCCAAGATGGACATCTCAAAGAATATGTCAAGGCGAACGACAGGGATGAATCCCGAGCTCGGCACCGAAATGAAAAAAGTCAGGACAGTGATGGATCCGAGAAACTCATTAGCGTCATACACCTCGCTCCCCCACCCAGAGGGAGTAACCAGGCGCGTGCCGAGGCGAGACGGGCGTCCCATGGAAAACAGGTAATGGCGGCCGAGTTAGAACCGGTTGCGAAGAGGCCTCGCAAGGAGCAGCCCAAGATTTGGTTCTCTGATGACGACCTGGAAGGCGTACAACTCCCGCATAATGATCCGCTTGTCGTCACTTTGAAACTGAAGAATTGTAGGGTCCAGAGGATCCTTGTTGACCCCGGCAGTTCATCCGAGGTCCTTTATTTCGATTGCTTCAGGAAGATGGGCCTTTCGGAAGCAGATCTGCAAGAGGCCCGAACTCCATTGATAGGCTTCAGTGCCCAACCTGTATACCCAAAAGGGAAATTGACCCTTAAAGTTCAGGTTGAAGGAGCCTCCGTGATGGTAGACTTCCTGGTAGTCGACGCGCCATCCCCTTATAATGCCATCATGGGTAGAACTTGGCTCCACAGCATGGAAGCGGTACCCTCTACTCTCCATCAGAAGTTGAAATTTCCACTCGAAGATCACGGTAGAGTAAAAATAGTGACGGTTCGGGGAAATCAGCAAATGGCCCAACAGTGCTTGATGGCCGTAGTACCCGGAAGTCGCGAGCCCAAGCAGGTCAATGTGGCCGAATTGGAGAAAGAGTTGGACCGAGTCGGTCAGCATCCCGAACAGAAGAGTGTGGAAGAACTGACCGAGGTTAGGATCAGCCCGCATGATCCGGAAAGGTTTTTCCTCCTCGGCGGTCAGCTTACCGAACCTGAGCGATCCGAATTGACCGAATTCCTGTTCCAGAATATAGGAGCCTTCGCCTGGACCCCAGAGGAGATGCCCGGTATTCACCCCGAGATCGCGTGCCACAAGCTGAATGTGGATCCCGAGCACAAGCCCGTAATGCAAAAAGCTCGTAGGACCGGGCTGCCACAGACAGAAGCTGTGGTCGAGGAGGTCGGTAAACTACTTGAAGCAGGGGTGATCAGGGAGGTGCAGTACCCGGTTTGGCTCGCCAACACGGTGGTGGTCAAAAAGAAGACTGGCAAGTGGAGGGTATGCGTCGACTTCACAGATCTCAACAAGGCCTGCCCCAAGGACAGCTTCCCGCTCCCAAAGATCGACCAGATGATCGACGCCACCGCCGGCCACGACCGGATGAGCTTCCTCGACACATATCGAGGCTACCATCAGATACCTCTGTACCCTCCGGATGAAGAGAAGACTGCGTTCATAACCCCCAGGGGCATCTACTGTTATAAGGTAATGCCTTTCGGCTTAAAGAACGCAGGTGCCACTTACCAGCGCCTGGTCACTAAGATGTTCGGGGCGCACCTTGGCAGCACTGTTGAAGTGTACATCGACGATATGGTCGTCAAGTCCAAACAAGCCGTGAACCATCTAGCCGATTTGGCCGAGGTGTTTGCCATTCTGAAAGAGTACAAGCTGAAGCTGAATGCCTCCAAGTGCGCCTTTGGCGTCGGCTCAGGCAAATTCCTCGGGAGCTTGGTCACTAGGAGAGGGATTGAAGCAGATCCAAACCAGATTTCTGCCATCCTTGGAGTGCAGAGCCCGTCTACTGCAAAAGAGGTCCAGAAGCTTACTGGCATGGCTGCCGCACTGAACCGATTCATCAGTAGATCCTCAGATAAGTGCCATCCCTTCTTTAAATTGTTGAGAAAAAACTGTAAGTTTCAATGGACTCCAGAGTGTGACCAGGCTTTACAAGCACTTAAGGCCTACCTTTCGTCGCCGCCTCTACTTTCGACCCCAAAACCAGGGGAAACGTTGCATTTATATCTAGCGGTCTCGGATCGAGCCGTGAGCTCGGTCCTGATCAGAGAGGAGGAAAATCAACAAAAACCGGTTTATTACACGAGCAAATCGCTCCTCGATCCCAAGACCAGATATACCCTGTTGGAGAAGCTTGCGTTGGCACTAGTTAGCGCCTCCCGCAAGCTCTCCCATTATTTTCAAACTCATACTGTAGTGGTGATTACAAAAACATCCGCTCAAGTCTGTTTTCCGAAAAGCTGATTTTTCAGGAAGGCTTTCGCGGTGGGCGATAGAGCTCGGGCAATATGATATTCGATACCAGCCCAGAACAGCCATCAAAGCTCAGGTCCTGGCGGACTTTATTGTGGAGTTCGTACCTCCGACCTTGGCGCCAACTCAGCTCGGCCCCGAGCCCGCGCGACGAACTCGAGGTACCCCTCCCGGGGGATGACGGACTATCTCCAAGCCGATCTCCGGCTCCCGTATGGAAGGTCTTCGTTGATGGATCGTCAACAGCCAAGCGAGCTGGTGCTGGGACCGTCATCCAGACTCCGGATGGTCTGGTTATTGAGCAAGCCCTTACTCTGGATTTCAAAGCGTCAAATAATGAAGCGGAATATGAAGCCTTGTTAGCTGGACTGAGTAGTGCTAAAATCCTCGGAGCTCGGCAGTTGCTCGTCTTCAGTGACTCCCAGCTAGTGATTAACCAGTTGACAGGAAATTATCAGGCCCGAGACGACAGGATGTCTGCCTACCTCGCCCTCGCAAAGAAGTCTCTCTCAGAATTCCAGACAGCCGAGGTCAAACAGATCAGCAGGGGGTCAAACTCTCATGCCGATGCCCTAGCCAGTCTAGCCTCCGCCGTTGAGGCAGGGAAGAAAAAAACTATCGAAGTGGGATCGCTGGCAAGACCCAGCATAGAGCTTCAGCCACCCCGGGAAGTCCTCCATCTTGACTCCGGCCAAGCTGGATGGATCCAATTATATCCTATCTTAAGGACGACAAACTCCCGGAGGACAAGATTGAGGCTCACCGGCTCAGATTGAAAGCTACACGGTTTTGGTTGTCCCCCGAGGGCAAGCTCTACAGAAAGTCATTCACTGGCCCATACCTTCAATGTGTCCATCCAAGCAAAGTGGAAGACTTTCTCTATAAAATACATGAGGGGATTTGCGGGAGCCATATAGGAGGGAGGTCATTAGCTTACCGAGCAATCAGCCAGGGGTACTGGTGGCCGTATATGCAGAAGGATGCGCGATTATATGTTAAGAAATGTGAGAAGTGCCAGAAGTTCTCCCACTCTCTCCATCAACCAGCACAAGATCTGAGCCCACTCTCTAGTCCATGGCCCTTCGCCCAATGGGGGCTGGACATCGTGGGACCACTTCACCGAACTCCAGGAAATAAGAGATGGTTGGTAGTGGCCACTGATTATTTTACTAAATGGATAGAAGCAGAATCGTTGTCTTCCATCACCGAGCGTGACACGAAGAATTTTGTTTGGAGGAACATCATCACCAGGTTCGGCATCCCACGAGTCTTGGTATCGGATAACGGCACCCAGTTCGACTCCGCTGCCTTCAAAAACTTCTCCAAGGAACTCGGCATCAGAAACCACTATTCCACCCCGGCATATCCGCAGGGCAATGGTCAAGCAGAGATCTCCAACAAAGTGGTGCTGGATGGGCTGAAGAAGCGACTAGATCAAGCGAAAGGGAGATGGGTAGAAGAGCTTCCAAGTGTTTTATGGGCCTACAGAACGACTCCGAGGCGTTCCACATCATCGACCCCGTTTTCCCTAGCTTACGGAATGGAGGCTGTCATCCCTCTTGAGGTCGGCCTCCCAACCCTGAGGTCAGAACTCTTCGACCAAGGCCAGAATGAAACGAATATTGCTCGGGAGCTGGACCTCGCCGAAAAGCGCAGAGAATCGGCGATTATCAGATTGGCGGATTATCAACAGCAACTGGCCAGAGGATACAACCGAAGGGTCAGAGAGAGAAGGTTCTCGATCGGGGATTTGGTCCTTAAGAAGACACTTCCAGGAGATCGAGACCCAGGCCAGGGCAAGTTGGCTCCGAATTGGCACGGACCATTCAAGGTAGTCGCCACTGCCGGGCGATCAGCTTACAAACTCGAAGATATGGATGGTCGACAATTACCTCGTCCGTGGAATGTATCGCATCTCAAGAAGTTTTATTTCTAACTCTGTATTTAAGGTATTCCAAGATTTTAATGAAAGCAGTTTTGAGTCTCTGCTCTTGTCCCCACTGTCGACCCAGCATGAAGCCTACGGGCCACTACGATTGCCGTGGGGCTGGTCCATGCACCACCCCGGCATGAAGCCTACGGGCCACTACGATTGCCGTGGGGCTGGTCCATGCACCACCCCGGCATGAAGCCTACGGGCCACTACGATTGCCGTGGGGCTGGTCCATGCACCACCCCGGCATGAAGCCTACGGGCCACTACGATTGCCGTGGGGCTGGTCCATGCACCACCCCGGCATGAAGCCTACGGGCCGTGATGCACGCACCGCCTAGGCATGGGGCCATTGTGGCCGCCTCAGTACCGTGAAGGCGTCGGCATCATATGATGTCATCGCCACTTTAATTACCCGTTATGATCTTGTTTAAAAGAAAAAAGAGACAAGCACAAGCAGCATGAGGAAATCGAGCATGCAAATAAAGCGGGAGTGAATAATGATAAAAAGTTCGATTCATTGATTACTGGAAGTTTACATTTTGAAGCGCAGATTACACGATGATTGAACAAAAAAAAAAGAGAGCAAGCAGACGGATAACAGCGACCAGGTCTTCATGGTTCTTGTGGAGCTGGGTCACAGGGGACGTCGGCGGAGGTTTCTTGAGGGGCTGGGCCACTGTCGACACCGACCGGGGGACCGATAATTACTGTGTTATCCGGGGCCGATGGACTGGGATAGATCGGAGGGTTCACAAAGGACGGGTGGTCCTCCGAAATCCCGACCTCCCTCAAAGCGGCGCGCCACGCCTTCGCCCACGCCTTGTCTCGAACGCGGAATACCTTCGCGCCGTAGTAAACGGTCGCTTGGGTGGCCGCGTCCTGGAAGGCCGCCTCACTCTCAGCCTTGACTTTGGCCTCCGCCTCGTCCGCCCGCTTCGTTTCGGCGCGAAGGTCGCTCCTCAAAACTCTCCACTTGGGCCTCGAGGTCGGCGTTCTTCATCTTCTCGTTTTCGATCTCCATCGCCACCTCCCCAAGTTTGGTCCGGAGGCCACCCTGGAACGCCTCCAGCTGGTTGACCTTCGAGACGCTGGACCCCAGCGCCTCTTCGAGCTCCCTCTTCTCCTCGGTTAGGCCAGCCACCAAGGGACCCTGCTTGCTGAACCTGTCGATGACTACCATCGACTTCTGCAACGTCTGTCAAGAAATCGGGGCATGTTAGTAGCCGAAGTGGGGCACCCAGCAAAGCAATTAAAATTACAAGCCAAGTTACCTAAAAGCAAGAGTGGAGTAGCGACGTGACTAGCTTTGGGTCGCTCATCTTCCCCAACCGGGCCATGTCGCGCGGCAGTGCGCAAGCATGGCCAAGTGCCTCGAGCACGAGGGGATCTGGCCTCCTGTGAATGCAGTCTTCCACAGTCATAGACCTCCCTGACTCGAGCAGGAAGCTCGGTGCCCAAGGCGCTGGCTCGGCCGATTGCGATGCCCTTCTCGAGCCGTCTCCCTCTTCCCTCGGCCTCTTTCTCGAGGAGCTCTCGTTGCGAGCATCCTCGGGAGAATGTTGGGCTTCCGGACTCGGCTCGCGGGTCGCTACCGCCACCTCGACAGCCCGAGGGGACTCACCAGGGCTGGGAGCTGAGTGTCCAGCAAAATCCCGGACCACCGGCGGAGATGATTCGCCCTCGCTCCCTAAGGCCAGTGCCTCCAGATCCACGAACGCCGGGACCCGTGACATCTCTCCTGAGTCAGTGTGAGGGCGCCGCGTCCTCCTCACTAAAGGGGTGCCGCTTGACTGCGGCTCAGGGGAGGATCGCGGTTCGGGTGATGCCTCAGCGCCAGTCACGGCTCGAGAAGTCCCCCCTTCTTCAAGCGCAGCCTCTGCACGGCTGCTGGCAAAGGGCTCACTTGGTCCCGGGACTTCTCCTTGAAGCAGCGCAGGGGGCAATACTGATCTCTTGTTATATCCCCGGTACCTCGGCTTGTAGCCCAGTAGCGCCCAGGCAGATCTGTTGTTGAAGTCGGTGCACCTCCTGATAGCCTGGTACCCCACTCTTCGTTCTTTCTCCAGCCCTCCCGCCTAGCTCGTTGCTTCCTTTCGCGAGCAGCTGCAAAATGAACCACAGGGACATCAGCCCAGCAAGCACAAAAGCAGAGAGGAAAATGAGATTAGCAGTAATGAGCGAAGGGGATTACTTGGGACGACCCCGGGGTGACGCGGTACCCTGTGCACCCTGTCCTCCTCGGCGCCAAACTCCAGTTCCCGAGA
Organism: Camphora micrantha; assembly: GCA_003546025.1. NCBI lineage: Eukaryota > Viridiplantae > Streptophyta > Magnoliopsida > Laurales > Lauraceae > Camphora > Camphora micrantha. The sequence goes on along the minus strand of QPKB01000003.1, from coordinate 10,215,590 downwards.
CGCACACGAGGTCGTCTCCGGCGTATTTGCTAGAGTCCTCGAGTGCTGTGACGAAGGCTGTGCACCGGGGCCGGACTCGGAGGTAATAGCCATCCTCCTTGGACTTACATACGTCGTAGACATCTTCGATGTCATGGACGCCGAGGTCAATACCTAGGTTTTTGTTCAGCACGGCTGTGCCCATGATGACTTTGTAGCCATTAGGCGACAGCTGACACGGACTGAGGGCCCAAGTGCTGAGGCAGGCCCTGAGGAGTGGGTCTAGGGGGAACCTAACTCCGCCCTCTACAATGGCGATCAACGGGAAAGGCATCCAGCCCCCCGAGTACGAGCGAAGTGCGTGGTCTGCAGGGTCCGCTCGTCTGATCAGTACATCGTCCGGTATTTTGTACGCCATCCTAAGCCCATCTATGGCGATATCGTTCTCTACCCAGTGACTGTAAATCCCCATGTGTGGTCAGAAGAAAGAGAGACGAGGCCTAAAGGGGGATCTAAAGAAAAAGGGAGAAGCTCACGCTCGGAAAACGCAACCGGAAAACCCTCAGGTATACGTCGCAGCGATCTGTTCAGCGGCAGAGGGCTTCTGGATCAGTTCTTCGGGTGTAGAGGATGAGGAGAAGAAGACAACAGCAGCCTTTTTGTATCAGAAGAAGCGCCGCCCCGCCCCGAGCGCCGTTCCCGAAATTCGAAACGTTGCATCAGGCGACTGTACGCTTCCCGTGTCCAGCGGCGCAGCTGATCAAACGGGGACGCGTGGCATAGCCTATCCCACTCCTTCATGATTGACGCGCTGCATTTATTATCCCGGGCGGGAAAAGAAGTTTGGAGAGGATTAGACGCCAGCTGTCACCAACGCAAGACCTACGATTGTAGCAACACCTTCGTAGCTTCCGACTCCACTGAGTTCGGGATCCCGAGATCCCAGAGGAGCCACAAGCTAGGGGGCTATTGTGTGGGGAGGAATTCCTAATCGTCCCAGAGCAGTTTAACTAATTTCCTTATCTCCAGTCCGGCTGAGCGCATCCCGGCCGTGGCATTGGAGCGCCAGTCGTGGTGCGGTTGATGGCCTCAGTCCGGCTGAGGCCGTCATCCACTAAACCCGGCCCCGACACGCATCCCGGTTGCGACTAGGGAGACTGCCAGCCGAGGCGCGTGTTTAAAATATCTCCTGCCTCCAGGCGCACAGTGACAAGACAGACGTCATCCTGGCCGTCCAACCCTCTGACAGGGCAGCATCCAACGGTCACACCCCATCGGGGGAGGCCCCAGAAAGGATCCAGTGAGATCTTCGCCTGCCATCGAGTCCAATCCGATCAGGCCCAATATGACTGGCATTTAATGCTGTGCGGGCTGATCGGACTGGCAATAAATGCGATGTGGGCTGTGATGGACTTCCATTTATTATTTTTGTGAGCTGATGATCTCAGCAGCCAGATCATCAAGCCCATGACAAAGTCCTCGGTAACACTCATATATAAGGAAGAGATAGCATCTGAACAAGGTATGCAAAAAAGAATACATCTTGATACTGCCTCTCTTCTTCTCCATCCAAAATCCAGTACCGCCACTAACTGAGGCATCGGAGAGCCCTGTGCTGCCACAGCCAGGGTCCTTTGACCTTTTCTCTCTTTTCTTTCAGGTGTCTCCGAACCACTATCAGTCAGCTCTCGACGGTCATTTGGTTAAGTCCTTTAAGGCACCCTCTTATCTTGTGAGTTATCCGTTTTTTGCTACCTTACAGATTATGAATAGATGGCTGGATGATGAAAGATTAATAGATTTTTAATATGAGGATCGTCCATTCTTCACCTTTGACTAAATTCCCATGATCTGGTAACCTTTGATTTGTGGCTTAATAATTGAATGCGCATCTCCCTTCGTCCATTTTTTCCTTAAGTATGTCATAATCTCTATTTGACCAGAATAAATTAGTAGAAGTATATATTTTCTTATGTGATATTTATTTTCTTACACATATTATTCTGATTGAGGTGAATTTGGATAGCAGAGGATTATATCGTTTTGAGTTTTACTCTTAAATATGCTTATTAAGATTTATTGATTATATCATAATTTTGTTTCTTCACGTGGGTAGAATGGATTTGGTATTAAAGTGTGCATTCTAGAAATTTCTCTCTTTGGTGCATGGATGGTGGTTTGAAGGCTGTCCTCAAACAAATAATACCTTTTACTTCGCTGCCAGGTTTGAATGAATGAATCTTTTAATATGTGTTCTATGTGATTTGCACTTGGAAAACAGCTCACATTTACTTCTCATCCTGCCCATTTTCCAAAACAGTTTGGGCTGGAACTTCTTTCAGAAGTGTTACCTTCCGTAGTTCTTTGTGACTCTCCATCGGTAAATGTTTTTATTCCCTCCCTGTGATAGACTTAACCCCCATGATGCTAGATCTTCAGTGCTCTGGGTAAGCTTATATTTCCTACTTTGTGTGTGTATGTATGGTGTGAATGTGAGAATATTGAATAATAAAAAATAAAGCATTCTAATCCATATGATATTTTGAACGGTTAATTTTGAAAAAGGTGAGAAGTAGATTGGTGGTTTTTTTTTTGTATATTATCTTTTGCCAAACCAAGTATTCCAAGTCAGTGGGATTTGCTTCTTCTTTAGTTCGTCTACATGTTTGGGGTTCTGCATCACATAGAGCTCACCAAAAGATAAACTGCTTAACAAATTTCTTATATTTCATCATGTGTTGATGAGTTGCTTTTTTTAGAGAGATTAGGATGATCCCATGCGTGTGATTGAATTCCAATTTTGTGGTTTTTATCATAGCACTTCATGATGTTTTTCAGCTGATTCCAAAGGTGTCATGCATCTATCAATTGAAGTAGCATAGTAACTTGCCTTAATATATTCACTAAAAGATCCAAGCCAAATCAATGTAGTACTGAGATTTGTTCCAGGCAAAGGGCCGCTGAGTAGTATACCTTACTCGATTTCATTATGAAGCACACTTTCTACCAATATTATGCACTCGATCAATAAAATTCACGTTAGGAAATTCAATATCTTGCGCTATGGTTAATCCTACCTAGTTCCTTTTCGATGGAAGATTTCATTTCTTAGTAAACTCCTGAGTGAGTTTTGTCTTGGTTTATGTTGTTGGTGGCCACTGCTTTTTTTGCTTGACTTGTGCCCTGTAGATATCTCATTTTTTATTGTTGATTTTTTATGTTTTTAATTGGGTATGCCCATTGGAGGATTTAATTTATCTCCTCATCCATTTGTTATATCGGTATTTTATTGAGAAATTCAAAGACTCATTCTTATTCTTTTTAAAAGTAGAAAGTCTTTAAAAGTCTAATTATATAACATAGATGTAATAATTTGCATGGTCCATTCTCAGAATATGATCAATTCAACAAATACTCATTCCAGAGTAGAAATTTTCTTAGCATAGGCATGAATACAAACTCATCACTAACCTTTTAAAGTTTAGTTGTGTTTCTATAGCCTCTTAATATGGTTAGCCAGGCCTAGAAGATTTCATTGACAACAATTACATCCGAGAATTAAAAAAAACACACCAAATAAGTATTTGGTGTTCTTGTTCTGGCACCCGAATGTCAAGCACGTGAGCTTAAGCCTAGCTCCTTGATGCTGGATTTGGGCTACTTATAGACATGTTGACTACTTAGATCATGTTGTCTATGGATTTACCTACTTCTTCTGACCCGATTACACGTAGCTTAATGGTATTTCCTTTCAATGCTTGAAAACCTGTGCCTATCTCGTAGAATCGCATTTTTCTAAAATGACTTTGTTGAAGCGAAATGAGATACGTTCATGTATTAACATTTGGTGTTATCAGTTCCTATCGTTACGTCATATTTTTTACTGGTCTTGTGCGGGCTGCCTTTTCCACTTGTGTGGGCTTCCTTCCCACTTGAGTGACTACTTTCTTCTATTGTGCATGCATGGCTCTTTTCTTGCATCCTATGCCCTTATGGTTGTGGGTGAAAAAAAATTCAATTTATTGAATAAAGAATAATAATTATAGCTTCACATACGGCCCCTATCTAAGTGTCTTTGACCCACGAATATGTATTGATGTATCAGGTACTTGGTAGCTTTTTGTAAGTTATCCATTACAGTAGCAAGAACCGATATTTAAAATCATAATTGAACCTCAAAGCTTAATGGCTTTATTTTCCAAGTTTCAATTTTATCAATACTTCAAACATCATAGTGAATATAAATGGCACGACATGATGAAATTGGGTGAGCTTGAACTAATGATAGGTACGTATTATTGTATTTGACAAAAATGTAATTTCTTCTTTTCTTAAAGAGTTCTACATGATATAATATTAGGAACCATTTTCTCTCTCTCTCTCTCTCTCTCTCTCTCTCTTTCTCTCCTTTGGAGCTGCATGCTTTCTAAAGGTTTACAATATAGTTAGGACAAGGTTTTTGACGAAGATGAGATGACTTTCTAAAAGGTATTCAAATTCTTCTCTTATCTATTAGTGTTGGTCTTTTAATTGTTCATAATAATCCATAAAGTTGTTTTGGACTTCACTTGATAAGATGTTTTGTCTTTTTCATCATTTTTGTTTATATGGGGTAGTGTGGTCCTAATTTGGAACAACTTGGTCCCCACATGCTTAGGTTCAACACTTGAGAAGGCTTTATATGCTTTTCTCCACCTCGACCTGTTAAAGCATTTTTGCATGAGCCTTTTTTTTGCGTGTCATCGTCAAGTCAAGCTTGACTCTGAGTGCTGGCTCTGGAAAATGTTTAACCGGGACGTGTCCTGTGACGTCGCATCCTGCATGTATATCGAGCAAAAGGGGATGTCAAATGCAGCCTATACCTTTTGTGCTTATTTTTCAATAAATTAATATATCATTATTTTTTTTTTATAAATCGATTTTTAATACGTTGTACTTAATGTAGATTAAAACATTAAAACATTGTGTATTTATTTGTTTTTAACATTGTGGGGTTCATGGGCTTATTGGTTTTCTAACGTTGAGGATTAATGCCAACGACACTATATCTCACTATATCTTAGGTCTATCCTCTCTTGTCGTAGGTTTAGCAAATAGGTTAAAATTACCTGCTCTTTCCTTCTCTGTTCTTCTGTTTTTCTGTTAGCATTCGAAAGGAGTTTGAAGTTCAGGCTGCATGTAGGCGACCAATTACCTCGAACGAGAAGTGTTGTTTGTATCCTAAGGGCGAATCTGTTGAGATTATCTTCGCATCTGAGTTTCATCTCTAGGGTTGGAACTCTTCCAAATATGTATTCATTCGCTCCAAATAAAATATCTTGCTTTTTTTTTTTTTCTTGTCTCTTTGACTTCTTCTCTATTAACAGACCGTAGTTACAAAAATAATTGCTATTAACCGTTTTATTAATTATTTAATTGTCAACAAGCCCCTTTCTTGTTAGTTTTTTTCAACAATTTAGGAAACTTGACTTTGGCTACTTCCGTTGTCAAATTCATGCATTAGGACCCTAGTTCGTTCGTTTGTGTATAGTTTTGAACGGATCTTAATTTCCATTGTTGGCATCAGAATTGACCTTTGTAAAAATTGGCTTATGTCCTGACCTATACCATTGCCTTGAATGTGTAAGATGGACCAGTGTGTGCTCCTATGCACCAAAGAATTGGAAAGAAAATGATTATTTGTGCAAAAGTCTTATTTCTGAACCTGGTATGCATGCCCACAATTATAATATGGTATTCTGAAGACCGATTGCTAAAGACCTCTGGAAGAGCTATTGATAAAAAATATAATAATTTACTAAATGGAGTCCTGTTTGGGCTTTTAAGAATAGTATGTTCAGTTTGGTCCGTATTTGAATTTTAAGATGTTGTTATTAATCAGATCATGCCCATTTCTTTCCTCAAGTACATTTTTTGTATTTTTACAGACCATTGTGAATGAAATTTGTTAAGGAGGGTATCCGTATAATTAATTGAACAATTCCAAGTGGCTTAGTATTGATTTTGAAAAATTACCACCCACTTTGAAGGATATACAAATAAAACCCTCCTCAACAATAGAGGAAGGTATTATTCCTTGGAGCGCTCTATTAGTGCTACTGAGAATTGAGGGAAGAAGCCTGGATAAGTGATCAAAAGGTATTTTGACTGAGATATGGTGGGAAACTATATACATAGCTAAATCTAAATCCCAAGTTGATGGTGAAAAGAATAAGGGAAGTTTTACCAACATCTAGCAAGATAAGAAGTATATTACCCACCCTTTATAAAGGAAAATAAATAAGATATATAACTCCAGAATAAAAGGTTCAGTTAATAATAATCTAAGGAGTCTGCCAGCCACAGGCTAAATAGCAGTTGCTTTGTTTGTGGTCTATTTAGTCTCGGGACACATTGCAAGAAAATGTTCGTCATCTCGATATTAGGAAATTTCACATATACAATCTCAACAACTCTCATTAGCCTCAACTTAATAGTTACTGAAAAGGAAAATCTAGTTGATGTTATTTCTGTAATGATTTATTATCAGTACAGGAAAAGAGTGAAGGATGGTGGATTGACACTTAGTATAACCACTCATAGTTGCCTTTGATAGAGGTGTGTTCAAGAATACTATGAAAAGGTCACAAAAATATATTGTAAGCTCGCTTTGGAGCCTACCGTTACTAGTCTAATGTTAATCGGTAAATGGGTAAGGTTGAACTTTCAAGTTCACTTCCAGGAGACCGTGACCTTGCTTAAATGGTGTTCCATGCTCCAGAATTGAGAAAGAACATTGTATCTGGTTATCTCTTATTATAAGGACGGATTAAACAGGTAATTAGAATCTATACCAGTTTGTTAATTACCAAGAAAGGGTGTATTGTTGATAATGTGTTATGCATTGGTGATGGCTTATGTTTATTTAGTGTGAATGTTTATCAATTAATAATGCTATCATCTTCTTCTACTTATATTGTTGTTCTGCTTTCTAATTGATAAAATCGCAGTGGTAGATTTAGTCTGTTAATTTTAGAGCCCTGTATTAAATAAGAGTATATGAGGGATTGATCTGATAAATATTGAAGGTGAAAATACAAAGAACATTGTGAAATATGTTTATCATAAAATATATATTTAACTCATAACCATTTCAGCATGTAGAAGAGAATCTGCATACTTCAGTTGGTTCATGCTGAGATATATTGTGATTAAAGTAATATCTATTGCTAAATGTGAAAAATACTATTTTTTACTTTTTATTGATGATTGTTCTAGATATAACTTATATGGAGATGCTCTAGTGAAGAGATACTCTCACCTTTTAAGTTTGGTGCAGAGATGGTGTGGGCGCCCCTCACATTTAAGTTGAAAGATGTTTTGTCTTTTCCACAATTTATTTTTTATATGGGCAAGTGTATGGCTCTGGTATCTTAGGGTAACTCCTGCGCTATCTTCCCTCATTTGCCTTTGGCTCAACTCTTGAGAAGCTTTACTATATGCTTTTCTCACCGCTATCTTCTTTTAAGAACTCTTGAGCATTTTGCCATTAGCTCTAATGCATTATGCACATGATCTGGATTGATCCTTGTGGGTGCTGGGTTCAGAAAACATTTAATCGGGCCGTGTGTATATTGCGCACAAAGGGGTGTAATCTCAACTCATACCTGGCCTAGATGGGACCTCATATTTTGATATATTGATATTGCCAGCTATTTGTTAATTAATTATTATTTATTTCTATTATCAATAATAATAATCACTATTTAATCTTTTTTTAAATAATATTCTAAATTTATTATACGTTGTATTTAAATGTGGAATTTAAACATTCACACACGGCGTTGTGATTATTATCTTGTCTGTTGTAAGACATTGCGTGGGCATTAATGGGCCTTTAGATGGTTTTTTATTATTCTCATAATGATAGAAGGAGATTAATGCCCATACGGACACTCAATCTCAATATTCATTCACCGGGCATATCTCTCTGTTGTAAGGTTTTATACACAAAAGAAATGAAGAAATTCTCGCGGTCTTCGTCTCTGAATCTTCTGCTTTTTCTGTGAGCATTCCTGAAAAGGATGTCCTAGAGTTTACGCCCTAGTAATGCGTGTGCGACTGGCCTGAACAAGAAGGTCATTTATTTATCTAGGGGTTGTGTTCTGCTGAACATTCCTTCGCTCACTAAACTGATCGGTTTCGAACAGAAAACCAAAGAGTAACCAATAGACAGAACTTTTCTTCACAGAGAAGAGAGTGTCATAGATGTGCCTCCGCCAAAAATATCTATTGCCGTTGCTGCTGGTGGGCCATGTGCGACTTATTACTCGGCGATATTAGTATCGTAGGGTGCAAAGATTCAACAATCGGCTTATTAACCATTTAATTTTTAAGATTATTTAATTGTCAAGCCCACTTTTAGACGCTAGTTTGGTTTCAACAATTAAGTGCTACTTAAATGAATGGATTAAATCAATATCCTTTGCCTTAGGTTTAATTCTATTCCACCTTAGTTTCTCACATAAATTTGTATCTATTTAGATGCTAACCTTTCTCTACACCTCATGTACAATACTACTACGCAAAACCCACGCCCGTGCTAGCACAAGGCAATATTGCATATGATATAAAAAATTTATAATAAAAATAAATTATGATCAGTTTCTTTAAAATTAATGCAAAAGGATTTAGTCTGAGAGAGGAAAAAAAAAAAGAAGTCCAAA